>OX422217.1:621871166-621958666 GCA_949130495.1 Sambucus nigra
GAGTTAGGGAGAGAGAGAGAATCGTCTGAGAGAGAGAGAGTGAGAGTGAGAGAGAGAGAACCGTGTGAGTTGGAATGGGGGGAGGGGGGATGAAATGAAATGTGGGGGGGAAATTAGAATTTTTAAATTTTGAATGAAATTTGAAGATTTAATCTAGGCCCTTCATTTTTAGTGGGAGATGTGGCAAGATCTGGACCGTTATTGTGCTTAGACAATTCAAAATCCATGCCATCTTATTATATCCCCTAGATTAAATCTTCAAATTTCATTCAAAATTTAAAAATTCTAATTTCCCCCCCACATTTCATTTCATCCCCCCCTCCCCCCATTCCAACTCACACGGTTCTCTCTCTCTCACTCTCACTCTCTCTCTCTCAGACGATTCTCTCTCTCTCCCTAACTCACACACACCGGTAACTCCCCACCCCCCCCTTCCCCGCCCCTCCCGCCCCCTCCAAACCCCCTCCCCCACTCACCCGCCCCCGCCCCTGCCCCTGCCCTCCCCCTTCCCCGCCCCTCCCGCCCCCTCTAAACCCCCCTCCCCCTTCCCCACTCCCCCGCACCTGCCCTCCCCCCTTCCCTGCCCCTCCCACCCCCTCTAAACCCCCCTCCCCCTTCCCCACTCCCCCGCCCCTGGTAAACCCCCCTCCCCTCTCCCCCCTTCCCCACAAACACACACACGCACATAGGCACAAACACACACACGCACACAGAAACACACACACACGCACTCAGAAACACACGCACACACGCACACAGAAACACACACACACCCGCACACAGAAACACACACACACACATATCTGACTTTTTTTTTGTTTGTTCTTCAATAGGTATTCTTCAAGAGGTATTCTGCACATTTGGGGTTTTAATCGTGCCTTAACAGCTAACTAAGGTACGATTTTTGTTGGTTTTTGTTCATTTTTTTACTGACAATTTGGGGTTTTAATTGTACCTTAACAGCTAACTTTTTATTTTTGTTTTTGTTTGTTGACAGTTTGGTTGTTTTTGTTTGTTGACAATTTGGTTGTTTTACGATTGCAATGAATGATTTGGGTTTTTAGTTTTTAAAAAATTGATATTTTTGGGCAATTTTGCATTGAACACCCTGATTTTTTTACATGAAGATCAATGTTTTTCTGCTTCACGTATGGATTTTGTTTAGGGCTTATGAAATATTAATCTATAGTGTGTTCTAAAGCACTAATTTTTTCTCTTTTACATCTCAGGGAACTAGATTACAGTTCACCGCCACATTGTAAAGGTCTATCTCTCCCACTCTCCCTGCCTCTTCTTCTGAAAAAAAGCATGGTATGTTTTTTTGAAGGTCTCTAAAGGAATAGTAATTGATTTGAGAATTGATAAGTAGTTTTGGTGATTGTTATGTGCAAATTTGTGTTGGGTTTGATGGATTTCAACTATTTTAGTGGAGGAAAGCATACTCATTTATTATATTTTCAGAAAATAATTTTCTGTAATATTTTTACCTTCTATTTAGCTGATGCAAGTGCTTCGGTACTTTTACATTTCTCAAACAGCAAATACATGAAACTATAGTTGATTTCAATTAGTTATATTCAGTATTCTTCATTGTCCTTTTGTAAAATGTGGGTAATGCTTTATACTATGTTGGTTACTTGGTTTCTATCTTTGAAATATATGCAAGAGGACTTTATTTCTATGAATTTACCCGTGCCAAAAAATTAATCCCATGAAAGTTTGTTGGAAGTAGTGTGTGGAATCATTACAAATTACATAGTACAAGGAATATAGGTAAGTATTTTGGCATTGTCATATTCCACTTATTATTATTTCCTAAACTATTTGTTTAAAAGTTTATAATTTTTTTCTGAACTATTTATTGAAAAATATGCATACTAGGTTTGCAAAATCATCGGATTATGTGATGTTTGATAAAATGCCTCATAGAATTACCCACATTTTACATGTATTACAGTATTCAAATATTAAATTTGCACATTCGACAATATTATACAAAAATATGTTTTGTAGATTATAATTTTTTAATTTCTTCCATACTTTTATTCTCAATCTTTTTATATAGAGCATGTTTCACAAAGGAGGCTGAAGAGTTATTTTTGTCATCAAAAGTAATATGAATTTCCTTTATTGATGTTTTCTATTAGTCGTGTCTTGGAATTTCTCCTACATCCAATACAGTGATGTTTATTTAGAGTGGAGTACGATATGCAAATTAACCTTCGTTACCCTCATTTTATTTTTGAACTTTTCGTAACCAATTTGAGAGATAATCATAACCGTGGTTTACACCATAGATTTATGTGGGAAGAAGATAACTGTATTGTGATTTATACTGGAGTGCTTGCAATGTTTTGTGAATACCCATTCATTTCTGACTTCTATAGTTGACATTATGCAGTTAATGTTCTATGGATACCACATTTTGGCCTAACAGTACTACTGTTATAGTAGTTCACTGTTAGTTATAATGTCAGTGAGGTGATGTTGGGGTCATTGATCTTTTAACAACGCAGTTTACTGTTATTACTAATTGAAGTAGTTAGGTTTAATCAGTTCAATTTACTTTTAAATGCTGTTACTTATAGCTACTCCGGGGGTTTCATTTGTTCGATATTGTTTGGGGGATTTCACTGTTATGTACATTTATGATTTCTATTACTTTAAAAACAAGTTGTTTTGGCGTTTTGTTTTGGGTATTTGATTTAATATATACATGAACCATGCGTTTGCCATCTGTAGTGACAACAATCCATCTATCAGGATACTATGTTTGTGCATTATGTTTTCAGGATACTATGTTGTTTAGGGAGTCTAGGTTCTCAAACATGGCCATGTAATGCTTCGATTTTATCTGGTCATTCTACATATGGTCTTGATCAGATATGGAAATGTTGATTTTCTACTAATGCATCCTAAATAGTGGTCTCACGCAGCCACACGGGTGGGGCAGTGTACGTATGCATACATGCACACGCACACGCACCCCCTACCCCGTCCCCTCCCCCTTCCCCACTCACACACACGCGCACACACGCACACTGCCCCACCCGCTCCCCCCCTCCCCCCTTCCCCACTCACACGCACACATGCGCACATAAATAAACACACAAACACACGCACGCACACACGCTGCAATATGCAATATATGCACTGCATATATGCAAATTGCATACATGCAGACACACACACGCGCCCCCTGCCCGCCCCCTCCCCCCTTTCCCACTCACGCGCACACACGCACACACACACACACACGCCCCCTGCCCGCCCCTTCCCCCCTTTCCCACTCACACACGCACACACGAGGCAGTATGCATGTATGCACTGCATATATGCACACACGCACCCCCTTCCCCGCCCCCCTCCCCCCTTCCCCACTCACACACGTCTCCTCCCCATTCCCCATGTGAGGATGAGATTTATAAACTCCATGCCACATATGATCATTGTGTACCAGCTATGGTAGTTAGGTTAACGTACAATGCTTTTGGAAACAAACTAATTTTTTTTTCTTTTCGTTTCAGGTTTTAGTTCAAGACCAATCAAACATGGACTTAATCTTCGATCGTCGCTGTAGCCCGCTGCCTAAATCTGCCTCAAACTTCCGTCGATGTAGCGCGCTGCCTAAATCTGTCGAATTTGGGATTTTTTTTTTAATTTGTTGGATTTGTTGTTACCCCTTAAATAGGGTGGATAGTCCAATAAACAAAGGAGGCTATGCCCAATTTTTTTTTAAAAATTGACACTTTGTTTTTTTGAGACACGATGTGAATTTTATGGATGAATATTGTATATTTTGTATTATATGTGAATTTATTTGATGAATCTACACTATTTGAATGTTATTGGACTATTTGACATTGTTTTAAAATTACACTTTAAATTACATTTTGTATTATATACTGTGAAAAATTGTTGCTTTTTCATGTTTAGCGAATTTAAATTTTGAACACAATTTAAATCTCGAACACGATATGATGCAATACCCAAAAAAGCGACGCCATATATAGATGTTTTGTTGGGGAACAATATTTTTATCGTATTGCGATTTTGTACTTATGATATTTTTGTTGTATTGTGATTACGTACTTGGGAAATTTTTGTTTTGCGATTATGTACTTGGAAATTTTTCGCCGTGCCTGAAGGCACGGGCATATACTAGTATATATATATATATATAAAAAGAAAGAAAAAGAACTCACAGTAAGCCTAAATGAGGCTTAGCAGAACACGATCTGAAGGAAAAAGAAAGGAACCAATGAACATAGTTCGTCCAAATGAGAAAAAATTATCTACATAGCAAAGGACCCCAAACCACAGATCATAAAGAAACAAAAGACTTGAGGTTTTAACCACTACAAGCCCAAATCATAAGACACCAAGAGATCGTGAAAGACAAGGCCAATAACACAACTAAATGTTTCAAATTAAGCACAACACATATTACCAATATGAGAGTATAAAGAGTGTAAAGGTTTTAACACACAAAACACTCAACCAGTGGTGAAATAGTAGAGAGATCGAGAGATATAGAGAGAAGAGAAATAAAAAATGTTGGGTGAAAAAATTATAAAACCCTAAAGAACAAATGTCCGCATCTATTACATTATATGCCACATCCAAAATGGCAGAGATTTGTTAATCATAAACCCACATAAAGAGGTCAAACCCGTAAACCCACTTCAGCATAAAAGGGCTTATAAGGCAAGACATCTCAAAAGGATATGTGAGTAAATTACCAAGAAAGAGAAAGGAGCAAAGGGGTCAAAAAGCTAGAAGATAGACAAGCGTTTTTAACACTCTAAAAGCAGGTCTCGAAAATACCATCCAGCCAAAGCACCAACAAAACCCAATGACTTTAAAACCACTAAAAATCTCAGCCATATTATTATAGGGATATAAAGGTTTGAAAATAAACAAAAGAGATGTTTATTTCAAGTGATTAATATATCCCATAAAATAACGTAAAACAATAAAAATAATATTTAAAATGACAAAAAAAATCAAAAAAATATTATATATAAAAAATAATTTAAGCAACAAAATTATATAACTAAAAAATTTAAATTCAAAAGAAATGTTGAAACAGAAATAAGGACTATAAAATATGGTAAAAAATACAGTCTCAAAATTGAGACAACAAAATATAAGAAACAATTTCAATCTCCCCCTTTGGCCAATTTTGAGACAAGCATGGTTGTGAGACAAATTATATAACTCAACTAACAACATTTTAAATCCTACCCAAGTAAATAATTCAACTAACAACATTTTGAGTCCTAACCAAAATAAATAACTCAATTAACAACATTTATCCTAAAGACCATAAAAGACAAAGTTTCAAATTCTCCCCCTGTTTGTTTCAAAGGAACAAATGGAGGAAGCTAAAATCAAATTAGGTTGGAAATGCACACGGACCAATAGACATTTTTAGGGTTTCAAATATATGATTATCCATTAGTTTAGTAAACAAATCAACAAGTTGGTCTTTAGAGTTAACGTATTCAATACAAATTTTATTTTTCTCAACAAGTTCTCTAATAAAATATTCACGCATTTTGATATGTTTGGTACGTGAGTGAAAAATAAGATTCCTTGAAATAATAATGGAACTTTGATTATCACATAAAATAAGTGCAGTGGGTTCAATTATTCCATAGTCATTAAGAGTTTATTTGATCGACAAAAGGTGAGTACAATAACTATTGACAGCGATATACCCGACTTCAGTGGAGGAAAGAGACACAATTATGCTTTTTAGATGACCATGAAACTAATTTTTTTCCGAAGTAAAAGTAACTCCCATAAGTACTTTTACTATTATTGATACAAAAATATGTCAAATAACATGAACCAATTATAAGAAGGTACGCATCATCCAACATGGCACAAGTTCACATACCGAGCTACTCAATGTACAGAGCTACCTAGCATACCGAGCTACTCACCGTACCGAGCAACTTATTGGTAAGGCCAAATGACCAGGCAGATTCAATTCTTATTGTATTACAACCATTCCTTACCATGTACAAATGTATATGCTTATTCGATAAAGGCATATCATCTATTCACATTGAGTACCCAAAGGATATAAATACATTGTAATACCCTCTCAGCAGGGTAAGAAATCATAATCGAAATCAAGGGAAGACACGCAGTAATACAAAACAAGGGACGTAGGCCATTTCCTTAAGGCTGAACCACTTTAAAAATCTCGTCTTATTTCTTTACTCATATTTATCTGTGATTAATTAGTTAGATAAAATCTAGTTTTTTACATCAATAGACTGGCGTCGTTTGTGGGAACGACTATACTTAGTATTTTTCACCAAAAAACTCATATAAATGGCTGATATCCTAGAATATAGCAATATGAATAATGAAGGGAATCGTCCTAACCCTTTTTCCCCTCCAACTACAAATGATATAACAGGAATCTTGACAAGCCTATCCAGGGGACAAGTGGCTATGCAGGAAACTATGCAACAGTTCATTCAAACTGTTAAAAATGGAGCATCTGCCCAGAAAAGCCAAAGAAACATCAATAGAAGCATGCATCCACCATCCTCATGACAACCATGATCTATGTCACGATCTAGACATACTGAATTTTAATATTATGGGAATTTAAGTGATCCATCCTACCACCCCGGTGTAACTTCCCCTATAAGAATTTTGGATTCTTAAGAAAGCATCACTCTAACTCCAGAGAGACCAAGTGCTCTAGAAAGGTTGAACAGAGCCTCTCCCTTCGACCGTTTAGGCCCAGGGGGAATATAAATCCTCATTGATTTACGTCGAGAAATTCTCAACGACCAAACAATTTAAGAGAAGGCTCAGCCCAATCACATCTAAACCCAGGACCTGTAGTTCACAAAGAAAGATCCCAAGAGGAGAATTTTGCGCGATTATTTGCTTGCGCAAATACAAATAAATCATGTGCTGGAAATAACACATGGAAAAGATATATTCATAGGTTAGAAGACATGTTAGGAGAGATGGATAAGCCCAAGAACCCTCTCCACATAACCTTTATTAAGGGATTTCCATTTGTACAGGAGATTATGGATTTTCCCACACCACTAAAGTTCAAAGATCCTATGGTCACACTGAAGTACGATGGAAAAACAGATCATGTTCTTCACATAGAGTAATACCAGGCTGCAGCAGATATTTATGCGACCCCAAATGAAATGGGGTGCAAGGCGTTATCAGGGACCATTACCAGATCTGCTCAGATATGGTACAACAGCCTTCCTCGGGGGTAGATTGCAACCTTCAACCAATTGGCAGAGCTCTTTATAGGAAATTTCTATTTTGGTGCGAAGCCAGCTAAAAAGGTGGCACACTTGTTGAGTGTTAGGCAGAAAGCAAGTGAAAGTACCCCAGATTACATTACTCATTTTAATAAAGAGAAACTGGAGGTCATAGATAATGAGGAGAAGACATCCAACACAACTCTCATGAGTGGTCTTTTGAGAGACAAGTTGTATTACACCTTATCCAATGATCCCCCCAAATCCATGGCTGAATTGATGGAAAAAGAAGCCAAAATTATGAACGATGAGGAGGCTATGGCTACGAAGAAGAATGCCGAGGCAAAGGTGGAAGATAAAGTTAAAGCCAAGTCGGAGAAGAAAGATCACAAAAATACTGGAGTGATCAAGTAATCGGAAGGCAAAGAAACATTGGATCATTTACGAAGTATACAAATTAAACTCCCTTAAAGGTGGATATAAACTGTGTTCTGGAGGAAATTAAGAACGAGGAGGAACTTAATTGACCAGAAAAATAAAGGATAACTCCTGAGAGGAGGGATAAATCCAAGTATTACGAGTTCCGCAAAGATTATGTCAACACAACCAAGCAGTGTATAGCTCTTCAAAATGAGACAGAGGCACTCATTAGATGAGGAAAGCTGAACAAGTTTGTTGATCATCAGAACGGTGGAAGGACTAACAACAGAGCTTGGCAGAGATCAAAATCTCCTTGTCGACTAAGATATGATAAGAAAAGGGACCATAAAGATGACCCTGGAGATGATCCCAATCTCCCAAAAAGGACAAGGCGACTTGAGCGTGAGGTATTTTTTATTCGTTTCGATTCATTTGATTGTAATATGATTACAGGTGGAAATGCAGGAGGGGGTGATCATACTGCTGAAAGGAAAGCTTATCTCAATGAGGCTCAAGCTTGTTCCTATATACAGTGAATAAATCTAGCAGAAGAAGATCGCCCGAGGAAAGTTAACAAAGATAAGTTGGTCATTAGTTTTTCTAAAAATGATTTGGAAGGAGTCTTGTATCCTCATGATGATCCTCTGGTGATCAAAATGAGAATGAAGGATGTAATCATTTTGAGAGTGCTGGTGGATAATGGTAGCTCGACAGACATCATGTTTTACCAAGTTTAGATAGTTTGAACTCGAAACTTGGTCAGTTGGAGCCGTATCACAGGCCTCTCATTGGATTTTCTGGAGAATAAATTTTTCCACTCGGAACAATCAAGATAGACATGTGGTTGGTACCTGGCTAGCTAGCAGAACGGAAAAGGTGAATTCCTCTGTGATGGATAAAAATCTCAAATCAACCTATAATATAATTATGGGGAGAGAGGGCCTGAAGAAGTTTGAAGCAGTTCCATCCATAATACATCAGTGTTTGAAGTTCTTGACCAACTTTGGGGTTATAGTCGTAAACGGAGATCAAAAAGTAGCTCGAGAATGCTACTACTGATCTGCTGAGCAAGATAAATTTGAGGATGATAGGAAGAAAATAACCACTTACCAAGTGGATGAATCTGATGAGTCTGCGATTGAAACCTTAGACCCAAGAGATGAAGCGAAACTCGTTAAAGACCAAGTCATGGAGGCAACATAATGTATTATTCTGGATGACGAGTAACCAGAAAGAACAACTTAGATCGGTGCTTCACTTGATCCGGTACTAAAGCAAGAGCTGGTAGTGTTTTTGCACCAAAGAAAATATGTATTTACGTGGAGTCACAAGGATATTCCGGGGATAGAGTCTTTAGCCTGAAGAAGAACCATGTTATTCAAGAAGAGTTAGAAAAGATATAAAAGGCTTCTTTTATTAAAGATGTGAAATATCCAAATTGGTTGGCTAATGTTGTGATGGTCAAAAAGAATAATAATCAGTGGAGAATGTGAGTGGACTTCACAGATCTGAAAAAAGCTTTCTCGAAAGATCATTTTCCTCTGCCCAGAATTGATCACATAGTGGATGCAACTTCAGGCCATGAGCTTCTAAGCTTCATGGATGCCTATTCTGGATATAATAAAATCAAAATTAAGCCAGAAGATAGTGAAAGTACCTCTTTAATTACCCCCCCCTGAGGAATATATTATTACAATGTTATGCATTTTGGTTATAAAAATGTAGGTGCTACATATGAGTGGCTGGTAAACAAAGTATTTGCGGAGTAGATTGGAAAAAATATGAAGGTATATGTCGACGACATGTTGACAAAGGGCAAGAAAGCTGTTGATCATATCAATGATTTTAGCCAAATGTTTGACCACCTGGAGAAATACCAGATGAAGATGGACCCGAACAAATGCATTTTTGGCATATAGGAAGGCATATTCCTTGGATACATTGTGAATTAAAGAGGTATTGAAGAAAACCCTGACAAGATAGAAGCCTTACGAGGCGTCTTGATGCTCTCAATAGATTTATCTCCCGAGCAACTGATAGTTGTCTCCCATTCTTCAAGGTGATCAGAAAAATCATTGAGTGGAATGTCTAATGCGAGAAGGAGTTATTGGAATTGAATAGATATTTGGGGACACCTCCTTTATTTTCCAGGCCAGTACTGGGAGAAAAACTATATTTGTACTTAGTTGTCTCTGAGACTGAAGTTAGTTCGGCTTTGATAAGAATAGAAGACAGAGTGCAAAAACCTATTTATTATACTAGCAAGGCACTCAGGGGAGAAGAGATCAGGTATCATAAACTTGAGAAATTAGCATTGGCATTGATTGTAACGAGAGGGAGAATGAAACCATATTTTCAAGCCCATATAATAGTGGTATATACTGACATGCCACTTAGACAAGCTTTACACAAGCTAGAAAAATATGGAAGACTAATGTATTGGGCAGTGGAGTTAGGGGAGTATGACATTATCTATGAGCCAAGGTACTCTCTCAAAGGATAAGCACCGGAGGATTTCATTGCTGAGTTTACCTATTCAAACATCTCCAATCAACAAGGGACCAATACAGAGCGACTCGAGGATGATAAGGGATCACCATAATTTCTAGAAGGGATGGCAATCGATCAACATAAGGATAAGATATTTCATCAAGGGATTCTGTCAGACCAAGGGTTTGATGATAATATTCCTATATGGAATTTATATGTTGATGGTTCTTCGTGTGCAACAGGTTGCGGAGATGGAATTATTCTCAACAGTCCAGATGGGATAGGCATTAAATATGCTCTTTATTTCCAATTCCAAGCTTGCAATAATGAAGCTGAGTATGAAGCCGTGATTGTGGGCCTCAACTTAGCTAAATCATTTAATGCAGAGCAAGTTGTGCTATTCAGTGATTCGCAATTAGTGGTTATTCAGGTGCAAAGTCTATATGAAGCAAAAGGGGAGTTCACATCAAGATATTTAGCCAAGGCTTTGGAGATTATAAAAAATTTGGTATATATTCAGGTGGTTAGAATTGCTCACCTAGCAAATGCAAGGGAAGATGCACTTGCTCAGTTAGCTTCAGCTACTCACACCGAGCTATAAAGAACTGTAAGGACATTTTTGTCCATTACCATTTATTATGTCGTATACCTCTACACCACCATTGAAGTTCAAGCTCACACTCACGTCAAGACGGATCCGAATAATCAAGGATCTTCAAAAAAGATTCGACGAGATTTATTTTGGTAAAAGTTGAGTCTTAAATTCCTTAAAAGTTTCATTTTGGTATGGGGAAATTTTTCTAATTTTTTTTTTTAATAAATCGAGGAATTTTTATAAAAGAAATTTTTTATTTTCCAGAACCGGACCAATCCTATTAAAAAAGAAAACGGATCGGCCCCCTTCGTAAAATATTTCTGCCAAAATTTCCTAACCGGACCAATCCTTTTAAAAAAGAAAGCAAATTGATCCCTTTTTCTGGACCCATTTGGTACCGGACCGGTCCCCTTTGCAGATTTTGTCACCACCCTAAATCATTTATTTTTCTATAAAAAGCTATTTCAGTGGTGTATTTTTACAAGACTTTGAGAGATGTTTTTGAGAGACAAAATACATCAAGTCTTTATAATTTTTAGTCCTAAAACTCATGTTTGATTCACACCAAAAATTCCAATTACTTTTGTGAATCTTTTGGAACCCTAGAACACTACTTTGCTTTTGTTCATCCTTTGTGGGGATATCTCTACAACCGAGAGCTGCGTGCTATTATGGAGGGAGTCTCTATGGAGTTTCTAGGCTACAGTCCATGTGGTATAGCTTCATGTGACGAATACACTGTGTGTTACTCTTTTGGGAAATATCAAGATTGTATGTACGTCAATGATCTTGTAAACTTGTCAAAGTTATAGAAATAAAAACGTTTTGTCCTTCGGGGATTTTTCCTGAATTATTATGTTGCAAGCTATATCTTATTTATATTGACATGTAGTTGCATGTTTAGGGGCTAATTCAATTTTGTTTAAAATGTACTCTAATAAATAAGTTTAAATTTGAAATTTGTGAATTTAATCAATTATCACACACCAACTTTCTATACAATTCCCATTGAAGTACATACAAGCAGAAGTATTGATGAAGACTTGATGGTGAATTTTATCTCCTTGGATATAGGACCATCTTGGATGGATCCCATCAGGGCTTATATTGAAGTAGGTACTTTACTAGCGGACCTACTTGCTGCTAAAAAGTTGAAGTATAAGGCTTCCAAATATGTTTTGAATAATGGAGTTCTGTACAGGAGAGGTTTGATAGATGGATTACAAAGATGTGTTCATCCAACAGAAGTCAAGGACCTAATAGAGGAAATTCATGAAAAATCTTGTGGGGATCACGTAGTAGGAAGAACTCTACTACAGAGAATGAGTACACATGTGTCCTACTCGCTAATAATGCGTGCTAATTATACGGTTTACGCTAAAAAATGTGATAAGTGTCAACGATTTTCTATTATACGGAGAACTCCTTGAGTGCTGCTAACACCAATCACTTCACCTTGACCATTTGATATGTGGCGAATAATAGACTTCGTTGGGCCTTTACTAACTACAAGAGGACGATTCAAATATTTTGTGGTAGCTATTGATTACTTCACTAAGTGGGTGGAAGCCGAACCTCTCATCAATATGGCCTATGAAAGGGTTTATCAAGTCATTTGGAAGAATATCATTTGCAGATATGGACTTCCACATGACTTTATTACAGATCATGGTACCCAGTTTGACAATGATGAGTTTGCTTTATACTGTTTATAGTCCAACATTAAAAAAGTCCATTATTCTCCAGGTCATCCCCAAAGTAATGGGCAAACAGAGGTAACAAATAGAACTCTAATGAATGGGTAGAAGAAGAGATTATATGATGCGAAAGGGAATCGTATTAACGAGTTATAATTCGTGTTATGGGCTTACCGAACAACTCTGTGAACAGAAACTGGAGAAACCCCTTACATGCTGGCTTTTGGGAGTGAAGCAGTGATACTTGCTGAACTAGGATTACCTACTCATAGGGTTCTCAATTTCCATTCTCTGGGGAATGATTTGATGAGACTCTTGGATTTAGACATTCTCAAAGAAGATGGATAAAATATCCACTACCTGGGAACCAAGGCAATTATTTAAATGATTGATTTAACTAAGAAGGGACATGGGATAAACATTCCATTTCTTAGGCACCTATGGGTGATAAAAATCACTATAACTAGACAAACATATAGGGAAAAAGTTTCATTGTCTAGGGAATCAAATCAAAAAGGACAAAATGTCCGTTCAAATATATATATATATATATATATATATATTCAACGACTGAAAACTAACCCATTATTAGTACAGTGCTAATATCGTAGATCTCATAAACAAAGGTTGATAAAACAAACATCAAGCAATCATTTTATTTCCAAGGAAATGAAATTACAAGAAGATGAGTTTTCTTCCCTTACAACAACAATTACTAACAAGATATAAATTTCCTATTCTATTGGTTTCTTTCCTTCAAATTTCGATGCAGGATCCATTCCAGCTGGAGGATCACCTAAAGCATAAGAACAATTGATAAAATTAAAATACTGATGCATTATAGTGTTGCTCGAACTTGGTCGGTCTAGAAAATGAGGATGTCCAGATATCTCAAAATCTTCATGAAGGCCGTAATTATCTAGATATTTGGAAATCAAACAATGAGGAATGAAGAGGATAGGAATCCAACTAACATCTACCTAAAATGGTGGTTTTGGAAGATCAAGTAATCCAGGGTCGTACCAATCCCATAATTCAGTTCCTCGCTCAACTTTCATTACAGTTAAAGCATTCATCCATCTCTGTTTGTACCCTTTATTGTTTGATTATTTCAATCTGACATCAAGATGATATAAAGCTTCATTTTATCCCTCCATCCATAACTCTCTGGGTTGCTTGTGAAACTGATAAGTTAGTCGTTCAACATGTTGGTGTAGTCTTTTCAGCACGTTTTCTTTATTCTGCAATGCAAAACTATGATTTGGATAATTGTTCTGTAAGAGTCAGAATCTTCTAGGACATCTCTGCCATATCTTTATTTTCTAAGACTTACTGAGTTCAAGTCTCTTCAATGCTACTCCGACCAACTCTTGTTCTACCCCGAGAAGTGCATGCAAGTCTAACTCTTTTTGAAGTTTCTAATACTTTTCTTAATAAAATGTTTTCAGTCTCTAAAAAGGAAATACCTTCATCATAAATCGAGACTATAGCTATAGAGGAAGAAGCAGATATTAACTGTCTCAATTCTTCTCTCAAAGCATTATTCTCCTCTTCAGAAGTTTGGCAATATTTCTATGCTCCTCAATTTCAAATTTCAGCACGCTCCCTCTTTTATTATGGCCAGAAATAAATTTTTCATAACCCCGATCAGCGCTCAACTACTATTACTTCTTCTCATAGCCTTCATGAAGAAGACAGTGGCTTATTTTTGTTAAAATTGAAGTTCTTTATTCATTACTTGAAGATATTCAATCATCTCATAGTAAGCTACATTATTCTCTACTGCATGATCAAGTAGGCATTTCAAATATTGGTAAGCCTCAATTACTCATTCAGAAGCATCAGGACCAAGAATGACAATTATTTGTGCCTCAGCGAAATCTGCACAACCAACCTTGAAGTAGTTTGTACATTTCTTTATCAACTTTGTATCATGAGATGACAATAGTACCATCCTAGTAATAAACTAGCAAGGACAAATTCAGATAAGAAAAAATAGATCAACAACAGCTATATTGAACAGTAGAGAAGAAATTAAGATAAGTAACAAGTCAGTTTTATTTATCATAGCAGATAGGAGTGCAACCAGAAGTACAAAATAAAAGAAAACTACCAAACAACTTTACACCATATCCTTATTCCCCACTACACCCTCAGTTGATTTTGAAGGAGTTGGTCGCAGAAGTTGCTCGGAAGGTAGCTGATATTGTTCGAAGAACTATTGGGATTGCTCTAAAGACTGAGGGACATTAGCCATAGGTGTTTGTTCTTCCATCATCAAATAAGATTCATTATATCCATCTTCATTATCTTCTTCTTCCCCAATGTCGGGAGGAGGGCTGTGGAATGTTTCTAAAATAATTCTGAATCTTTAGCAAACTCTTTCAATGCTGCAACCCATCTATCCCTGAAGAATTTTAAACTTGCATACTTAATTTGAGCAGAGGCAGCAGTTAGAGATTTATTCCATCCTTTGTCCCAGCCAAAACTAAAGGACTTTTTTACAAAAGACCTCATCTTCGTCCTTTCCGAGGAAGTTTTCTCCCTAAGAAGATCTTCAATAGATTTTACTTTCTATTCAAGATCTTTCTTACGACGTTCAACCTCTTCCTTGATGGTGATGGAGACATTCAATTTATCCTCTCACACCTTCGCAGCATCCATAACTTTTTTCCGAGCTAGTTTAACATCCTTGAGTTTATTCTCCCATGAAGTTTTTTCATCTTCATATTTTTTTGGGGAATCCTTAAAGGATTTTGATAACCTAGAAAGGTCTTCTTCTACTTCATTAGAAGAGGAGGCATCTTTGATAGCTTCATCTTTTTCAAAGATATTATTAAAATACACCAAAAGTTGCAAGAGAAAGATAAATTAAAGTTGGAATATGAAAATTGAAAGAAGAAATGAAATATCAAAATATAATAACACTTACTAATGCAAGGTATGGGGAGCTAAATTAGAGACTTTTCCCCGAGGAGTAGAGGTCTCAGTAACTCTGTGATCAGGAAGAGCTCCATACCAGATCAACTTCCTGGCCAAACCAGGACTAATGAATACTGGAGGACCAACACTCAAGGAAGGTAAATCAACCCCAAAAAGTTGAGCAACAACCTTCATTGTCTTTTTAGTAGGACCTTTTTCTCAGTCTTCTCAAAGGTGCAACCTCTTCAATCGAAGGTGTTGCCTCTTTTAGAACAACATGGGGCTTCTTGGTGATCTTCTTAATAGATGTAACTGCCCCCAGATGGCGCAACACCCTTTAACTTAATCCCTTCATCTGGGATATCTTCTTTGTTCTTTTTTCCCCATCAACACTAGGGACAATCTTAGCAAAGAGATCATGCATTTTCCTCTTCTTCGTCGTCAGATCAACAATGGAAGTAGCCAAATCAGAGGAAGATTCATTAACAATCAAAGAAGATTTCAGAGCCTGCTCAAGATTAATAACTGAAGAAGGAGGAGCAGTAAGTCGAGCAATAAAGGAGGATGTGGTGTTCCTCTATTTCAACAAATATGAAGAAGATCTCACATGCTCCCCAACAACTGATTGATGCAAACCCCAGATAAATTTCAACTCTTTGATATTAATATCGTTCTCTTTTGGGGGTTTTCTTTTACAGTCAACTGTAAATTAAAATTGAAGAAATCAAAAGTCAGTGAAACATTTTATCAAACAAAAACAGAGCTAATTTAAAAAAAAAAAGAACAATCAATCCCATTGCCATGAGGTGGACACCGAGGACCTTGTTACACGTCATTTCCAAATAAAGGGGGTGTTGCTAATTGTTCATCACAACCCCATGTTCAAAATAATCCCTATTAGGGTCAGGGATATTGACCACTAAGGCTCTGTTAACAAACCTAGTTTTTAAATAAAAAGTGGTGTCACAAGTGAACCATTTATAACAAAACATAATTTCAAGAATCCCAAGATGAGTTTCATGAATTTGATTCAGACTATGTATGCCATTAACTACCCTCCGGGTATTTGGAACTACTTTTGCAGGAATATTGGCAAAATTTCAAACACAAGGGATTAGGATGGAAATAAAAATCGCATTCTTCTACAAAAATAGAGAGAAACCAGTGTCCCTCGGCTAAAGAAAATAAATTAGAAGGAAAAGCAGGTTCTTCTAAGTCAACCCAGGAAGGAATCGTAAAATCGCTTTTAAACTTATCTAATGATTCAATAAGGTAAACCATGATGACTAAAACAGAAAAAGAAGAAGGAAGGAAGAAATTCTTACAGAGGATTAATTAATCAGCTAAGACGGATGACAGAAAGAACATTCATAAGAAGAAAAATGAGAAAAACAAAGACTTTGGAAACAAGATTGCAAAAGATAGAAGATAATCTGATTTTACCGCATTTATATATGTCGCCTCAGAAAACGAGAAAAGTAATGATTAAAAGTGACGAAGGTTGTGTTCTCGATGGCTAATCAGAACAAAAATATTTAAATACCCAAGTGATCGCTAGAACTCAAAATATTTACCAATTTGCCATTTCGCGCTCAAAACTGTTATGCAAAGTGGAAAAATTTTACAAGTGTGGAAGGTCTGTATTAACCAAGATATGGGAACTGTGCCTGAACAACTTTTTGGGTAAAATGTTCCACACTTTCACAACCAAACTCAACTATGAAACATTGGGGGCTTCTGTTGATATAAAAATCAGTCACATAACATGGACCAATTATATGAAGACACGCCTCATCCAACATACGACAAGTTCGAATATCGAGTTGCTCAATGTACTGATCTAACTAGCATACCGAGCTACTTAGCGTACCGAGCAACTTATTGGGAAGACCAAACGACCAAGAAGATTCAATGCTTATTGTATTACAACCATTCCTTACCATGCACAGATGTATATCCCTGTTTCATAATGGCATACTATCTTTTCACATTGACAACCCAAAGGCTATAAATACTTTGTAATACCCTCTTAGCAATGTAAGAAATCATAATCAAAATCATGGCAAGACACCCAGTAATACAAAGCAGTGGATGTAGGCCATTTCCTTAAGGCTGGACCACTTTAAAAATCTATTATCTTATTTCTATACTCATATTTATTTGTGATTAATTAATTAGATCAAATCTAGTTTTTTACATCAACAACTATCATCAGCACAACCGACCCAATTAGCATCTGTATACCCAATTATTTTAGAATTTGTGTCCGTAGTATACATAATACCAAAACTTAGAGTAGCACTAACATATTTTAATATGCGATTAACCACAAGTATGTGAGATTCTTTAGGTTCACATTGATATCTAGCACAAACATATACACTATATGCATTATATCATGTCTACTAGACGTTAAATATATAAGTCTACCAATCATACTACGATAAAATGTGACTTTAGCATTTTTACCTGATAAGTCTTTAGAAAGCTTAGTAGTGGAACTCATAGGGGTCCTAGCAATTTTTGCATTAGTTAACCCAAAACTATTAACCAATTCAGTAACATATTTAGTTTGAGATATAAAAATGCAATCCGATTTTTAGGAAACTTGTAAACCCAAGAAAAATTGTAACTTGCCCATCATCGACATTTGAAATTCGGATTTCATAATTTTGGATAAATTTTCAGCCTTTTGAGGAGATGTAGACCCAAAAACAATGTCGTCGACATAAATTTGGGCAATAATCAAACATGTTGTGTTTCTTTTGACAAACAATTTAAGTTCAACTCCCCCTTGATTAAAATCATTGGTCAAGAGAAAAGATGTAAGACTCTCATACCAAGCATGAGGGGCTTGTTTCAGCCCATAAAGAGCTTTATTCAATGAAAACATATAATCAGGATGATAAGGATCAACAAAAACTTTAGGTTGTTCAACATACACTTTTTCATTTAAAAGTGCATATTTTACGTCCATTTGATATAATTTAAATTTTAAATGAGACGAAATGGCAAGCAACAATCCAATAAACTCTATTCGAGCAACTGAGGCAGATGCCTTATCAACATAAATCCCTTCAATTTAGGAGTAGCCTTGAGCTATTAGTCTATCTTTGTTACGTAAAGCATTACTGGTTTCATCACATTTATTTTTTAAAATTTACTTAGTTACAATATGAGTAGGACAAGGAACTAAAAACCACACAACTTGGATTTTAAATTGATCCAACTCTTCCTGCATAGACATAAGCCAAGATTCATCAACAAGGTCATCTATTATATTCTTAGGTTCTACTAAAGAAACAAATGAAGACATTAAGGCATATAAAGTTTGATCTATAGTCTTAACTTGTTCTTTAACATTACCCAAAATGTTCTTATGATGATTAGATCTAACACAATAAGAAACATCTAAGTCTTCTGGTGGAAGGGAGTTCGAGTCACTTTCCGTCGTTGGTTTTGGTAAATCATTTAAAGAGAGGTTTTCAACGGGCATTGATTTTGGGCTGTCTTCTACCAAAGAGGCAAGAAAATCATTTATCACAACATAACAGACTTAGTTTTCAAGTTAAAACTTTATAAGCCTGACTATTTTGGGAATATCCAAAAAAATAGCCTTGTCTCCTCTAGTGTCAAATTTAGACGTGTGTTCAGGATCATTACATACATAGCATTCACTACCAAACACCTTAAAATATTTCAGATTGCGTTGTCAACCATATCAGATTTCATAGAGTGTTTGTTTAGTATTTTTCCTTAAATGAACCCTATTAATTATGTGACAAGCTGTTTGAGTAGCTTCTACCCAAAG
Organism: Sambucus nigra; assembly: GCA_949130495.1. NCBI lineage: Eukaryota > Viridiplantae > Streptophyta > Magnoliopsida > Dipsacales > Adoxaceae > Sambucus > Sambucus nigra. The sequence goes on from OX422217.1 coordinate 621,890,361, forward strand.
ATATTTTGGAAAATTTTACACGAGCCATTTCTTGAATGGTTCTTTTTTCCTTTCAACAATATCATTTTGTTGTGGTGTCTTGGGAGCACAAATTTTGCGTTGATATCCATTCCCAATACAATTGTCAATGGTACCCGTGTCTTTAAATTATCCACCCCTATCACTACGAATACGAGTGACTTCGGTATTTTTTTTCATTTTCAATTTTTAGCAAAATTTTTAAGAGCTAATTAAGGTGTCTGATTTTTCTTTCATAAAAGCAACCATGTAAATCTAGTAAAGTCATCAACTATAACACAAATATAGGAATTACCACACAAATTAATTTTCCTAGACGAACCCATTAAATCCATATGCAATAACAACAAAGGGTGAGAAGTAAAAATATCAGTCACTTTCTTATGAGGTGCCTTGTGAATTTTACCAATTTGACACGGACCACAAAGAGAATGTTTAATGTTAATTATTTTAGGCACACCACGAACAAGATTTTGACAAGTTAATTTAGACAAACTATCATAACTTAAATATCCTAACCTTTCATGCCATCAGTCTAAATCACTCAACCTAGAAGATAAACAATTTTCAGATTCAATTTCATGTTTAACAGCATAACAATTGCCTAAAGTCCTAGTTCTACACAAAATAATATTCCTATGCTGGTCTAAAATTTTACAATCGAATATGGAGAAAATAACAGCACGATCGGTGTCATAAAATTGACTAATACTTAGGAAATTTACTTTTGAACCTTGAACAAGTAAAACTTCCTCCAAATTAGGGAGCCCATCCGTCTCAATTAACCCTTTGCCTATGATCTGGGACATCTTTTCGACACCAAAGTTACAAGACCACCAACAAAGGATTTTAAGGTGCTAAATTTGGATATGTCCCCCGTCATTATACTAGAACAACCAAAATCTAAATACCATTGAAAGTTTTTATTACGAGCATTTAGTACTGATAAAATAACATTGCATCTCAATGAGTCATTTGATTTAGATTTTTAAACCAATCATCCTTGGTTTTCTCAAAAATGGTTTTGGTTCGATAAGGCAGCTTGTTGGACAGACTAGGCTTCTTAAAAAATTCAATTTTATCATAAAATCGATTGGATTTGGTAGTACAATGCAGTCTTTTATAGCAAAAATCAGCTAAGTCCCATTTTTATGACAAAATCATAACAAAAGAACTTTTTATAAATAGGCTTTGACGGAACAACTCTATGAGCAGTGTTAGAATGAAACGGATTAGCCTTTTGAAAATCGAACGGTTCTAAACGGACCTTTTTGGAGAAAAAACCACATTGAAAAATAGTCTTAATAGTTTGAAATTTCTTTCCATTTTCAGTTTGCCTAAATTAGGTCTATTATGTCCTAATTTCTTAATACACAATTTCTTCAAATGTCCACTTTTTGACAAAAAATACATTTAAACACAGTTTTAGAAGAAGAAGAGCAGTCCTCATTTTTAATGTGTTTGCAAGACTTCTGATTTTCATTAGACTCGGGAAATTATTCTCTTGAATTGACAAAATTAGTTATATCAAATTCTTCTCCCTCAAAGCCAAGTCCTTTTGTAGGAGAAAAATTAGAATAAGAATTGGTTGGATCATAGCAAATGTTTTTATTAATATCTTTGACTATATCCCCAGAATTCCAATAACTATTTAATTTTTTTGAGGTAGCCTTTAGTTTCGATTTGGATTCACTATATTTATCGCATAAAGACTTAAGTTCATCTTGAGATTCATCAAATTTAAATAAGACTTCCTTATTTTTATTCTTAAGAGAGTGATTCCGATCAATTAGCATAATAGTCCTTTTTTCAAGTAAAACAACATCCTTTTGTAATTCTTTTATGTGAAAAGAAGACTCTTCAGACATAAGTCTGATTTGACTATTTAAAGCATCAATTTTAGCTAATAACCTAACATTCAACTCACTTAAGTGTGTGATGTTATCAAGTGTGTCATTTTCAGCAACATCACACACCCACTTTTCAACATTTTCATAAACCTCAATCAGATCAGATTCATCCAAATCATCATAAATATTCCCAATGTCAAAAAGAGAAGCCATTATAGTAGGGTGATTTTGAGTAGAAAATATGTGAGATAAATTCACAAAGTCTAAGTTACGATTATCTTCACACAAATCATAAACATTATCTATATTAGATAAGTTATCTAAGATGTCCTCCGATATGATAGTACAAGTAGAAGTAAATGTCGTAAGGTTATCAAAAGTTTCTTCATTATCACTATCGGAGCTATCATCCCATCTTTTAGACAAATGTTCTTTCGTTGAAGGTTACCATCTAGATTTAGAAAAGCACCCATCAATATAATGACCATATTTATTGCACTTATGGCATTGAAGGTGGTTCAAATACTTTTTAGGTCCAGATTTTTCAAAATTTTTCTTCTCAAAATATTTTTCATGGGGTCTATCGGAATAACTAGGCTGGCCTTGTTTTGATGTAAATTTATTCCTAAAATTCATAATTTTTTTATAGTGTTTAGTCAGGAGAGCAATTTCATTATCCAAAGACTCCAAACAAATTTCAGATTCAGTTAAATTGGGCAAGGAGGATATAAAAGCCAAACTATTTTCACTAGTTCTAATATTAAGCACATTTTGAGTTTCAGTGTGTGCAGGTGCTTTGCCTCTTACTCATCTCTTAATGTATTTTGATATTAAAAAGTTTTAAGTTTACTACACAAGAAATGAGGAGTGTAACTATCCAAATTATCATCTATAGTGTGAACAATTAAATCAAAACTCTTAGGGAGACATCTAAGGATTTTATCACAAATTTCAGAATCGGCATAAATAACACCATTAGCATCTGATAGATTTACAACATCTTGCAATTTCAAATAAAAATCATCAAACATCTTATTGTCTTTCATGAAGAGAGAATCATAGAGCCTAACTAGCATTTGGGACTTAACCTTTTCAACTCTAAAGTCTCCTTTATGAGTTGTCTAGGTGAGTTACAAACTGAGTTAACTAAGTGAGTTAAATTGAGTTAAACCGAGTTAGCACACAAATTAGTTCCGAGTTAACACACTCACACACATACACAAAAAATATAAAAAGAAAACAACAACAAAGCACTCATAGACTCTGATTAACACTAAGACACACACACACGGATCACACTAAAACTCACACACACAGATCACACTAAAATGCACGCACAAAGATCTGAGGGAGTAAAACATCACACAGATCAAATTAAAACAATATATATATAGGGAGAGAGAGATAGAGAGAAATTGAAAGAAAAATAACTCTCAGTTACCTTAAACGAGGCTTAACAGAACATGATTTGATGGAAAAAGAAAGGAATCGGCGCACACAGTTCGTCCAAATGAGCAAAAAATGATCTAAACACCAAACGTCCCCAAACCACAGATCATCAACCAAAAAAAGAACTTGAGGTTTTAACCACCAAAACCCCAAATCATAAGCCACCAAGAGATCATGAAAAGCAAGGGTAGCAACACAACTCAATCTCTCAAATTAAGCACAATGCAGATATACAATAATGAGAGTATAAAGAGGGTAAAGCTTTTAACACACAAAACACTCTCAATCAGTGGTGAAACAGTAGAGAGAAATAGAAGAGAAAGAAAAAATGTTGGCTGAGAAAATTATAAAACCCTAAAGAACAAATGTCCCCATCTGTTGCATTATATACCACAACCAAAATGGCAGCGGTTCGTAAATAATAAACCCACATAACGAGGTCAAAACCGTAAACCCACTTCGACATCAAAGGGCATATAAGGCAAGACATCTCAAAAGGATATGTGACTAAATAACTAAGAAAGAGAAAAGGGAAAAAAGGTTGAAAAGCTAGGAGAGAGCCATGCGTCTTTAACACGCTAAAGCGGGTCTCGAAAAGACCATCCAGACAAACCGCCAACAAAACCCAATGGATCTAAAATCACTAAAAATCTCAGCCATATTACAATAGGGATATAAAGTTTTGAAAATAAATAGAAGAGATGTTTATTTCAAGTGATTAATATATCCCATAAAAAACGTAAAACAATAAAAATAATATTTGAAATGGCAAAAAAACAATAAAATAATATTATATATATAAAAAATAATTTAAGCAATAAATTATATAACTAAAAAATTTAAATTCAAAAGAAATGTTGAAACAAAAATAAGGACTCCAAAATATGACAAATAAAACGGTCTCAAAATTTAGACAACAAAATATAATAAATAATTTCAGCCTTATCTCTTTTGGTTCTTTATTTGCTTTTTATTACTGATTAGTCTTTTGTTAATTTGCTTGTAGTATGTTTGGGTGCCAACCACTTCGTGAAAGGATATCAAGGATTGGGTGACCTGTACAACAATTTATATCAAGGACTATATTCCTTCTTTCTTGGTTCCGTCTGCCACCTCTGACGAGGGATTGGGTTCTGGGGGTGGAGGTTCTACCTCTTGTTACTGGGAGAAGAGTGTCCACCGAGGGAGGGTATGGTTTAGGAGAGAGAGAGATTATGGTTTCGGGCTGAGTCCCGTTGTTTTGGTTTTTTTTCTATTTACCTAAAAAATGTAATCATGCAATGACAATATGTGTGTGTGTGTGTGTGTGTGTGTGTGTGTGAGAGTGTAAATGAAATGTTTTATTTTTAATTCCTTTTTTAATGACTTATCTAACATGCACCTTTACTTTTCTATTGAGACTGTTTATTGAGAAAATGAGAGCTTAATTAACTGAAAAAAAGGTTTATTTTGGGAAATGTTAAGTCAAAATGGATAAGTAAGAAGAAATACCCCGGGTTTTTTCAAATAACTATCTTTTTTTAGAATTTGAGTTTGACAAAAGAGAAAATATAGAATCTTCTGAAATACGGGGTTTTTCATTTTACATACCCCTTGTCTTTCCTATCTACATATGGGTCAACTCAAATCACTTTAATTCTTTTATTGTACTTTCCTACAGATCAGAGTATTTTGTAGGGCAAGAATTGTTTTGAATTCCTCAGATCCCTTGCCTTTTTCCAAGCCATTTGTCTATAAAATGAGAGGTAAGGATTATTGTTTTCCTATCCATACCCACTTTCTTTTTCTTACTTTTTAATTTTTTTCTTTCTACTCCATTATTCCCCAAGTGGCCCTTTCAATGCATGAAAATTTTTCTTCCTAACTTAATGGTTTAAAGGTCATGTGTTTGTATAACGTGGACTATGAGGATTTTAACTTGCATCGAGTTTCCTTGTTGCATAATAGAGCCATTAACTGGAATATGCCAGCGACGGCGATGCAGTTCTGGTATCTCAAAGATCATTGTTGATGCAAAAAACTGGACCGAATCCCGTTTTTATGATCACAGATAAATAGATAAAAACAATCCAATCAAGCACATGAGATACAAAGATTTTTAAAGTGGTTCGGCTATGAATAAAGCCTACGTCCACTGTTATTTTATTCCCAGGGGTTTATAATAGCACCATAAGGTGTAGAGAGAGAAAGGATGTGTATCTTGTGTATGGTGTTTCTAGGTTCTCCCGGATCTCTCGGATCTCTCCTCCTTTGGCTAAGGGGATACATGTATTTATAGTGATGGGAGATAAAGAGATTCATTATATGTAGACATTTATGTCTACATTCAACGAATCTAATTGTTGAATTGCTTGGTATGATATATGTTGTCATCTATTAATACAGTATAAATCTACATCAAGGCTCATTAAATGCGCTGCCATCTTCATTAATGCACATTTAATGCGTAGTTATCCTTTGATCTTCCTCGTTGATATGCCGACCAACTCTCCTCGGGTGCCGACTATCACTCCTCGGGTGCCGACCAACTCTCCTCGGGTGCCGACTAACACTCCTCGGGTGCCGACCAACTCTCCTCGGGTGCCTAATAACACTCCTCGGGTGCCGACCAACTCTCCACGGATGCCGACTAACACTCCTCGGGTTTCGACCAACTCTCCTCGGATGCCGACCATCTCTCCTCGGGTGTCGAATATTGCCACGTAGGATGAGATGTGTCCTTTTCTGATTGGTCCTCGTAGATGGAGAGTTTTTGCGTTAACAGAAGCCCCCAATGCTCCATGCTTGATGGTTTACTTGAAAGGATGGAGTATATATTCTACACTGTTGCTCGGTGCTCGTGAAATTCTTGATCTACCTTCTTGATTTGTTCAACATAAAGTGCATTATCTCCTGGACGACATATGATGCAGGCTGATCGATGGTTGATAATCTTTCTTTAGAGGAACTCCATGTGCTATGTATCACCCCTAGGAATTTGGATGCAGCCATGCCATAGTATGCAGCTTGTAGCTTGTCATAATCTTCAAGTATGTTGATTGGTTTGCTAGCCAACCAACTGCCTCCTGTGCCAAGCAACTGACTGTTAACTTCACGTGATTGATTCTTGTGATTTATGCTCCTCTGAATACTTTGTCGAGTAACATACTAGATTTTGAACCCAACTCTTCAATATGATTAGTACCAAGCTAGTGGTGGACTTCGAAACATTTTCATACAACTTCTTCTTCAATGTTGGTCGGGTCGTAGTAGTAAAGACCTCAACGCTGTAGATGCTGAATTTGACTTCTGAACTTCAGTAGTATGTGCATAATAACTCCTGAATATGCCTCCTGAACTTCTGAATGCCTCCTGAACTTCAGTATGCCTCCTTAACTTCAATAGCATATGCATAATAACTCCTGAGTATGCCTCCTGAACTTCAATAGCATGTGCATAATAACTCCTGAATATGCCTTCTGAACTTCATATGCAAAATTAGCTCCTGAGCAAGAAAAATAACTTCTGAATGATAATTAGTCGGGGCCCCAACCGTGTGAGTTTGTGGAGTTGAATTTGATGCTCGACTGCATGATGTTATAAGAATGTGCCACCGAATGAATAAATATATCTTTAATAGAAGCCCCCAAGTGTGGAATGTGAACTTTGAATGCTTTTTTCTTGATCGCTTTCACATACTCATAAAATGTTTCCGACCAACTGTAGTTGACAGCTTCCTATTTCCGACCAACCTGAGTTGGTGGATTTTTTCTTAACGAGCAACTTTGACAATTTCTGGAATAATTTTACCTCCCGACTAACCTTAGTTGGCATTTTCGAGAATAAATTTATTTCCTAACCAACATAAGTTGGCATTTTTAGGAATATTTTTACTTCCCGAGGAACATACAAGTTTTACTTCCCGGAGGAATATAAGTAGCTTTACTTCTCGGAGGAATACAAGTAGCTTTACTTCCCGGAGGAATACAAGTTTTATTTCCCGGAGGAATACAAGTAGCTTTACTTCCCGGAGGAATACAAGTTTTACTTCCCGGAGGAATACATTTTTGATAATAAATGATAGAGACTTCCTTGGAGCTGACCAACAGATTGTTGGGAATAGAATAAGATATAATAAATGCTGGAGACCTCCTCGGCGCTGACCAACAGATTGTTGGGAGTAAAATATAATAAATGCTGGAGACCTCCTCGGAGCTGACCAACAGATTGTTGGGAATAAGATATAATAAATGCTTTAGACCTCCTCGGCGCTGACCAGCAGGTTGTTGGGAATAAGATATAATAAATGCTGGAGACCTCCTCGGCGCTGACCAACAGATTGTTGGGAATAAAATTTAATAAATGCTGGAGACCTCCTTGGAGCTGACCAACAGATTGTTGGGAATAAGATAATATAAATGTTGGAGACCTCCTTGCTGAAATAAGAATAGAATATGCATCCAAATAGATATAAAGAATAATTAAAAACATTAAAATGCCTCGTTGATCTGTCGAGGTAGAATTATATAATGACGAACAAGAATAAGATCTTCTAGAACATAAGAATATGGCCGAGAACATTGTCAGGCCTGAATATAAATAAGAATTATCCGACCAACTATCCGTTGGGGGTGAAATACAACGAATGTTGTATTTCTCCTTAAAGCTGAATAAGTATCTTGTCGAGGCATAATTGCATAATGCCGAATAAGAATAACATTTTCTATAACATAAGAATATGGCCGAGAACTTTGCTGGGCCTGCATATAAATAAGAATTATCCGACCAACTATCCGTTGGGGGTGAAATACAACGAATGTTGTATTTCTCCTTAAAGATGAATAAGTATCTTGTCGAGGCACAATTGCATAATGCCGAATAAGAATAATATTTTCTAGAACATAAGAATATGGTCGAGAACTTTGCTGGGCCTGCATATAAATAAGAATTACCCCGACCAACTATCCGTTGGGGGTGACTTATAATAAATGTTATAGTTCTCCTCAGAGCTGAATATGATAATAAGTATCTCGCCGAATTCCATGTTGAGATGAATATAGAATATGAATCCCAAGGGATATATAGAATAATTTGTGCTTGAGCCGATATCCGGGCCTGAATATAAATAAGAATTACCCCGGCCAACTATCCGTTGGGGGTGAAATATAATAACTTTTGTAGCTTTTCTTCGGAGCGGAATATGATAATAAGTATTTTCGAGGTCCATGAAGAGATGAATATAGAATATGAATCCGAACGGATATATAGAATAATTCGTGCTTGAGCACAAATCGAAGAAATAATAAAATATATAGTTCCTTGCTGAGGTAAAATTTCATAATGCTGAGCAATGATAATAGTTTCCAGATTGTTTCAGAGCATTCGTCGGCGTTGAGTCTTGTACCTGTAAAAATTAATATCTTGCTCTACCATTTGTGTAGGCTGAATAAATTAGTCGTGAGAATAATTTACTCATCCAATCAATATATGATATGTATATGCTTGAGAAATAAAAATATTAATTTCAAAAAATGAAATAATATATGTTGGCTGATATGTAGAGGCATAATTGCCTGATGTCCAGCAATACTGCTTTTCCAGAGGTTTACCAGAGCTTTCGTCGGGATTGAATCTCGTCCCTATGAAATTTTAATAAGCTTCCCGAGCACCTGTCGAGACTAGAGAAAATAATTATTATCTTGAGAATAATTATTCAGCCAAACAATATGTGATGTGTATCAGCATAAAATAATAAAAATTTAAAAATATGAAATAATATTTTTATGCCAAATGTGTGTGAGATGGACAAATTTTTATCATATATGCATCATAAATAAGACGTAGAGTTTTTTGTAAAGTTATTTAATCTCCAACAACTAATCAGGTATAAGTTGTTGTTTGAAAATTATTTATCACTTGGTTTTATAAATATTTTTGGGGTGATCACAAGTTAAAAAAGACTTAAACCCCTGTTTGTCCCCGAGCTGAACTCGTGTTTAAAGAAATTTCTGGGGTGCTTCGCATTTTTTAATACCCCAAGATTCTACTGCTGCCGATAAACGGGGCATGGATGTTGCCGAACAACATTTAAGGATATCTCAAGTCATAGAATATATGGTGCCGACCAAGAAGCAAATGGTCCCCGACCAGCTGAGCAATTTCGTCGATCAACAAAAATGATGCATTGACAGCACCGAACAACATTAGATGTCACCGATCAAAAAGTGGATGCTTGGATAGTTGCCGACCAGTAAATTGAACCCTCCGAACAAGACTGAGATGTCGCCGATCAAGAAGTAGATGATCGTCGACATGCAATTGGTTCCACCGAGCTACAATATGGGGCTCCGACCAATAATAAGATACCTCGTAGTTGGATAAAATTATTTCTTCGACAAACAAAAATGGTCTGGTTAAGCTTACCTTTAATAAAAGATGGCCCAAGATGATGCCGACCAACAATATGTATGGCTGACCAGAAATAGGGGTTGTAAGTGGACGATTCCGGACAGCCATATGAGCCGAGGTGAATAATTTTTTGTGAGATTGCTATGTCCCAAAATATCTCGTACCAATAGATCAAAAAAAATAATATTCGATGTAAAATTTAAGCATTAAGAATGTTAATTAAATGAATAATTATCTAATCCACTAGATCGTGTGATTTCGACAAAGAAACCCTGTGATGTTATGAATGAGGGGCCAATATATCAAATTTGTACCCAGAGTCTTGATATGGTCATGATTTGTTTTACTGATCCTCTTTTACAAGAGGTGGGTAATGATTTTTCAGGTGACAGAAAATTATTTTTTATATTGATCCCTTCCTATTCCCTATTTGGAGAGATAAAAATATGGTGAATGATCGAAGTTATTACCAAATTTATATAAAAAATCAATCAATTTGACTTTATTGACATAGATGGAGGATGAAGCAAATTAAGTATATAGTTCATAAAAATGAATGCAAAGAGACTGAAACTTGAAGAGAGAGAAAGTAGATCTGGGTAATGATTTCGATGAGAAAACTTTTTATTGTCTTTAACCTTTTCCCATTCTTTGATTAAAAATATGATGGGAATTTGAATAGACATCAAAGATCTTACAAAATTTATAATGAAAATTATCAAATCTTATCATCGTCGTATATATTGGTATATGCAATCATTTAAAATATGTATTCCATGATATAAAATTGAAACTTGAGAATCAAGCAAAAAGTTATGATTTATGAAATCAACTATTTTTCAGATTTCTAAATAAGAATTAATCTAACAGTTATGATTTTAAAATCATGATATGCAATATTTTGCAGATAAAAATTAGACAATTAATTTATGTATATAAACATAAAAATCCTGATTGAATCAAAAGATTTATGTATAATTGATTATACATAGAGAAAATAAAAACTTAGCTTTTGATGGAGAACAATGCTTGTAACACATTCCCACAGACGGCGCCAATCTGTTGATGCAAAAAACTGGACCGAATCCCGTTTTTATGATCACAGATAAATAGATAAAAACAATCCAATCAAGCACATGAGAGACAAATATTTTTAAAGTGGTTCGGCTATCAATAAAGCCTACATCCTTTGTTATTTTATTCCCAGGGGTTTACAATAGCACCATAAGGTGTAGAGAGAGAAAGGATGTGTATCTTGTGTATGGTGTTTCTAGGTTATCCTGGATCTCTCGGATCTTTCCTCCTTTGGCTAAGGGGATACATGTATTTATAGTGATGGGAGATAAAGAGATTCATTGTATGTAGACATTTATGTCTACATTCAACGAATCTTATTGTTGAATTGCTTGATATGCTATGTGTTGTCATCTATTAATACAGTATAAATGTACATCAAGGCTCATTAAATGCGCTCCCATTTTCATTAATGAACATCAAATACGTAGTTATCCTTTGATCTTCCTGTTTGATATGCCGACCAATTCTCCTCGGGTGCCGACTATCACTCCTCGGGTGCCGACCAACTCTCCTCGGGTGCTGACCAACACTCCTCGGGTGCCGACCAACTCTCCTCGGATGCCGACTAAGACTCCTCGGGTGCCGACCAACTCTCCTCGGATGCCGACCATCTCTCCTCGGGTGTCGAATATTGCCACGTAGGATGACATGTGTCCTTTTCTGATTGGTCCTCGTAGATGGAGAATTTTTGCGTTAACAATCATGTATTTTATTTTGGTTTAGATGAGATCAGACCAACCTACGAATAGTTCTTAGCCATGTTGGTAATCAATCCCAGTGTAGCGACGACATGCGTGAATTTTCTTGATCTCCTCGAGCATTATTAGCGGAGTTGCTTAATATTTCCCATTCAGATGATCGATCGTTTGTTACTAGAGGGATGGTTTCCCTACGGGATCTCATATATTCTATGTTCTTGAGTTATTTCAATGATGCGGGCAATACCAAAGATATTTTCTTGGGCCTTACTTCGAGGATCTTGATGGTGACGGGGGAGTTAATGGTGGATCCCCAGTTGGCTGCGATAATAACTAGGATGTCCTATGGTTGCAGTCATGTGACGATAATACTGGCGAAGACTCTGAATGGTTATAATGCTTGGAGGGAAAGTCACTCCAATTACTTGATAGGGAGACCGGTGATGTTGTTCATGTGTTTGGATGAGAGGTTTTTTTTAGTGGTTCCTCCTTAGTATCCTATGATAGGCAGGTCAAATTTCTTTCCTCTGTACTTTATTAGTTTGAACCCATTTATGGAGAACTGGGTCAACTTGTTCATGGATCCTGGTGCCTTTGTTTGTTAGTGCCATGGTGGGGGAATTACAACTTGTTATAGAACTGGGAGAGTAGCAGTATGCTCGATTAGTTGGCCTGTGATAGACTCCGTTCGATTTACATTGGCGACTTTTGCATCAAGTTGCATGGGAGAAAATAGTGTTTTATTGGACACTAGACTTCTTTTCAGTTAAAGACTTGACTAAATCCATACGCATGAGGTTAGGTTCTCTATGGGAGAGTCATCTATTATCGACCCACCCATCTTAATCTGTAGGAAGAGTCTGACATGTGTTCGGGGACTATCTAAAAAGGTTATGGAAATGAGTAGTGGCGAAGATCATGGTGACAGAGACAGACCAGAGGTGGTTTCTCCTTTTCAGTACCATGGAAGGAGGGGCAATGGTTTTTTCCAGGCTAGTTAGGGCATACCGCCCCATGAAACGTATTTAAAATATCAAGCAGGTAGGGGATGTGTGGGGACCTCCAGGGGCTAATGATGATGGGGCTAGGTCTTTTGGCAGTTGTGGATATGATTTTGTTAAGACGGGATTATTTTTATGTAAAGATTTTGGTAATTTGGATGTTTTTTTATTTGGGATTTTAGGAATAATTTTGTTTAGGCTTATTTTAGAAACATTTGGTTAGTGGAGAAGGGTGATTGGTTTGACAACCTTCACTGTTACTTCGTGTAATGGTACTGAACTCCCTTGTCCAAAATAAAAAATTATTTGGTCATATTATTGTTCGTATTCATGAGTTTTACATTTGACTTATCTACACTAATCGTTAGGCATACATAATCCTTTCGTTCATGTAAATGATAAAATGAATCGCCATTCTCGAAGGTTAAAAAAGAATAGCATTTTGTAAAAAAGAAAAGGACTGTGCCCATGAAAGGTGTATGAGTTTCCCACATACCTTTGGGTGTTTTGAAAATTTTTGAGTTCCATTTTGAGAGAATCATTTTTTAGAGGATCAGTACCCAAGTAGTTCTGAGTAGAGAGAAATGATGAATTTTTTAGAATAAAAGGGAGATGAGAAGAGTCATTGCGTGCTAAGATTTTGGACTAAGGCTTGAACTTCTTAAAATAGACCATGTTGACTAGACGTTCCACATCTTCTTTATCGAGGTCAGTGACCATAACATCACCTCCTAAGAGAATCTTCTTTACGATGAAGGGACCACTCATGTTCTTCTTGAATTTCCCTCTAGGGTGCCAAACAAGTTTTATCATATCCTTAAGGACATGGTCTGCTTCCAAGATACCACGGTCCTTAACTCGTCGAATGAATGATCGTGTTATTTGGGGATTGTACCCTTATATCTGTTATAGATCCTTAAAACTCTTTTCATCTAAGAGTGATAGATCATTAAAGCGACTCTGATGTTATGCTTCATCACTAACTCTTCTCTCGACCATAATGTGTAAGACTGCTTCCATGTCCTACAGTAGAGAGTAAGTGGTACCCCCAGTATATGTCATGACTGAAGTGTTGTATCCCCAAAGGGCATAAGGGATCCGATCGGCTTACTCTTGATAACTCTCTATCATTTTACTGATGATAGGTTTGACCTTTTTATCAGTTTTGACCCATTTGGTGAAGTAATCAATTGAGACTAGGATGAAGTCATGCCCATTTGAAGTGTTGGGTGTGACTTTCCCTATGATGTCAATGCCCAGGTTGAGAATGACTAGGAAAAAATCACATTTTACAATTCTCGATGGGATAAGTGTTGAAAATTGGTGAACTATTAGCATTTAAGGCTCCTTCGAACATACTAGGTGAAATCCTAAACCGTGGTTATTTAATAGTACCCATGACAAATATTTTCTTAACAAGCATATGACCATTTCTATGGGGTCCACATTCCCCGATGTGGATCTTCTGCATCATTTCTTTAATGTCAGCCCTTGCGATGCAGTGAAAATAGGTTCCATCAAAGTTTCTCTTGAATAGTGCTTCATTGCAGATGATGTACCGATAAACTAGTTTATGATAGGTTGCATGATATTTCTTATCGGCGTATTAGGGATACCTATCCTGCTTGAGGAGGCACTAAATTTTTAGTACCAGAACCCATCCATGTCATAATCTCGCTATATGACGAGCTCAATGTGTTACTAGTGGTTTGGCATAACATGTTTTCGGACTAGGAAAGGGGCCATCATTATTCCCTTGAGCATGTCGACCATGGGGTCTAGGGTATCAAGAGCATCAACGAAAATTTTCTTTATGCGAGGCAAGTGGTGAAAGGTGATATGTTGGAACTCGGAGGCCAGCTCTTTTAGGTATGTGAGAAAGATTAAGAACTTTTCGTACTTAACGCTCCATATTCTAAGGACTTGGACGATGATGAGAGAAGAATCCAGGTAGAGATATAGGTTCTTGATACCTGTTTGATATCTTTTTTATGGCAACTTTGAGGCCTACAGTGCATGCCTCGTATTTGGTTATATTATTGGTGCAAGGAAAATCTAGCTTGATGGAAATGGGAGTATGAGAGTCATCAGGGCCTGTTAGGTGTGACACCCCGCCTAATTAAACATTGGGTGATCATACCTTTATTAAATTAAAACAGGTTTCTCAAATGGTTCATTCTTAGCATCACTGTCGAAAACTTTTTAATTACTAATCCCCTAAGTAAAAATTAGACCGGTGTCAAATTTTATCTTTCTTAAAACAGATAAATCCACCATGCGGAACAAAGAACAAAATAACCATGTACTATAACCCAATCAATAAAGTGTGAGTACAAAAGAATAAGAGTAATACCGAATAAACCATCGGCTAAAATCCCAGAATAATAGTAGAATGACCACTAGTCTGAAACTAAACATTTGAGACTGATACCGAACCACAAGTCCATACAAAGAATAGTGTGAGATCCTGCACTAGATCTGAATGAGGGATATCGTCTAATCAAAATCCTGTACGCATCCACTGTGCTACAAGTTCGAGTCCCTGGAAGGAAATCATCATACATGGCATCCCTGTGACTGGACACCTAAAAGGTTTTGAAAATATTTTATAGCAAGAGTTAGTACTCAAAACATTTTGAAAATATTTAACAAGCGTTTATCACAATATAAAATGCGGTTATTGATTACACATGTTAGGTTCTCGTACACTCTTTGAGTTTACTCACCCCTCATCTTTTGTGCACACCTAATGTTCTACTCTTAGCCTACCTAGCCATATCTCCCAAGCTAACTAGGACTAAGTAATCATCTGAACTTATCTATACTGAAGTTCTCATATCCCCCACACAGTACATCCATTTCATTAACATCTCGCGAAGGATAATTAATACTAAAGTAACATTTCACCTATGTTCTGTTTAAAAACTTCTCATTTAGTTTCACTACTAAATTTCTACAATTATCCCAATTTCTATCTTCCCACTTTTGTAATTAAGTTTCAATACTTAAATTACTAAATAGATATTATCTGTCCAACGTTACGTTTTTTAATTAAGTTTCACTACTTAACTTACCAATTTGGTAGGTATCTGTAAATACATAATATATATCAATCTACTAATACACAAAAGTAGAGTATCATCAAGTATATATTTCACACACAATATATACTAAATATCAGTCACTACTATTTTGCCCTTTTTACACACATAAAGGACTCTTGGTCCGAAATGATTCATCGACCCCAAGTAAGAATTGGTTAGAAATGATACATCGACCCCGATTATTTATATACACAAATTCGGGCTCAGACTCTTTCATCACGCCACCAGTTCAAAGGTTTGATTCAGCATTTTACATCGACCCCAAACATATAATAACCCTATGTTAGTATGGAATATCACATTGACCCTAACATAGTTAATTTAGGTATAAATCTCTCGACCTAAAAGATCATATAATTCAGTAGGTACACGCCCGACCTATTAATTATATTCATACGTAATATTTTAATCTCTTATATCTACCATACAATATTCTCTTTACGATTTATCTCATTAATCCCATTTATTTGAGTATTCACACAACTCTAAGGGTCCTATTTACCCCTCACATATAATTTCAGTAGTTATTACTTACCCCACTGGTCTATTATTTGAATTGACTATACCTCGCCTCGTAACTCAATTATGAGTTCCCCCGATACTCTACTAAATCGGATTATTCTCGTCGGTCCATAATCCATGTCCTACACCCAATGACCTTATCAGACCTCAACAATATACCTACTGGTCTTATTCTCATTCCCATATAAGTATAATATAAATCCCAGGATACCCATTCATTCCCGGAGATCAAAGAAATCTTAAACACAGAATATTCGGGAAAAAACAGCTTACGTCGATCGATCGACTACAGGGTTTGATCGGTCGACCTAGTCGAGCGATCGACATTCGAGATCGATCAATCGAATAGGAACAGACACAGTTCATCTTCTTCGTTAACCTCTTCCTCCATTAACAAATATTCAAACATAATTATAGTCCACCAAACTTCGACCCAATGATCCTAACATGTTTCCACATATACTAGGACAATTTCTAACATGTCAAATACATCAAAACCCCAATTCCTTTAAAGAAATAGTGAATTAAACCAAGAATTTCTTAGAACCCTAGTTATGGTGAAGTTCCCATATGTGCATTCAAAACCCAGATTTTATTCCGAAATAATCATCAATTCTACTCTGAATATTAATCCTCTACGTATGTTAAATCATTCTACATGCGATTCCTACCCCAACATGTATAAATACCATTATTCTCCTATCAAGATATTGATTTAACAAAACTACTCAAAAACACTACACATGGGTATTATAACTTTATAATTTTTTTGCAATAAACAACTTGCCTTGACAGAGGAAATCTGATTTCGTGGAGTTGATGATGGATTGATGTTTCTCTTCTTCAATCCTTCCTCCTTAGGCTCCTAGGATGAGAATGGTTTTGTCCTTCTCTCTAATGGTATTGGTGTTTACATGGGTTTTCTAACCCTAACCCCTCTTTCATACGGCTGATAAAAGGCTCTCAAATTCATAGGTCTCCGTAGCCTCTCGTGTTAAAAGACCAAAATGCCCCCGAACGGTCTTGGTTTAGTCCAAAATTACCCCGAGACTCAAGTAGTACCCCCGGGTATACTATTTTGACTAATTTGACCCTTTCGGACTCATCTGTGACCTCTAAATTATCATTTGAGTCACTTAAAAAATATTACTCGTTCTCACCCCAACATGGTCTACACGCATTAAGTAACTATTTACCACTCACACTACGTAAATATAATGATGCAATATAAATCAGTATCTATCTCTCGATTAATATTCCATAATTACAATTTTTTTAATAAATTTCATTAAATTACCCCTCTTACGTAATTTAAATTCAGCCATATTTTCTCATTTTATTCTCCAATTTGATTAAATAGAATATTCAGAAATATGGGGTATTACATACTTCCCCCCTTACAAAGGAATTTCGTCCTCGAAATTAGGATAAGGTTGTTATTAAGACTAAGGACCTTAAACATCACTGCATCCTCTAATACCTAAAATCGAATCGTATCATCCTAACGGTCGCCCCAAGTACATGCCTTGCTTCATTATAAACTCTTATCGCATGTTACCCATGCCGCATATATCATAATTAAGTCTCACTACTTAATTTCCCCATAGATTTTTTTCCCAATCTAACGTTAACTCTTGAAATTTAGTTTCTACTTCCTTAATTTACCCTTTTGATGTATATCTCTATATATAACATCTATATGTCTACTATCACTCATAAGTAGAATATTATAAGGTATATATTTCACACACAATATATACTATAAGGGAAATTGGTCCGATAAAATCATTGGCCCAAATAATCCTATCATTTTCATTGGTCCGGAAATCCCACGACCCCAAGGTAAATGTAATTCATATGTTGGTTCAGACCTTCCGTCGATACCAAATTTATCATCGATTTGGTTCGGAAAATCATCGACCCCAAATCGATCCTTCATGTATTGGTCTGGAACATCATCGACCCTAATACATAATTTAAGCATATTTATTATCGCACATAAGTAGGAAATCATAAGGTATATATATCTTACACAAAACATATACTATCAACACATATTTTATAATCAACCCCTTTTATAACACTTTTGGGGTTATTGGCCCCGAATTCCACCTCGATCACCAATAGTGATTGGTTATATTGTCTCGGAATCACACTTGGACGACAATATAAATATATATATCTCATCGCACATGATTAGACAATTTGTGGGCCATATATTTCACACTTCATATATTCTATAATGTCATACCCCAATAGAATGTCTGTAATACCCCGTATTTTTGTGATATTCATTTATGGGATTAATTGAATTAAATGTGTATTAATTGGAAATTAATCCGGATTAAAATACTAGCGTGATGCGAGTTGGTATTTGAATATAATGTGCTTATATGATTATACATGAATATTGAAGTATGAAATTTATCGTGAGATTGAAATACGGCAAGTTGGAAAATTTTGTTGAGACGCGTGTGACAGTCGTGTCAGGAATATATTTATTTTAATTAAAAAGTGAATTTTAGTTATATTAACCGTATGGTCATTTTGAGTGCGCCAACGCGTCCGAAAGGATCGAAATAGTCAGAAAACACTAGCCGGGGGTTAAGTTTGGGTCCCGGGGCATTATTGGGCCATACCGGTAACTTATAAGGGCATTTTGGTAATTTCGGAAATTGGGTAATTAAAACCCACGAAAATTAGAGTTAAAAATATGACTTAGTATTAACCCACTAAGCCATTTCCAACCCCAATTTAGGTAGTGGGCTACGGGAGAAGTTATAACTTGGCAAAACCAACCCCACCTCCATTAACACCTTGAGAAGAACTTGTAGAGAGGGAGAGAAAGAGAAGGATTTTGCAGAGAGAGAGAGAAGGCAATTCAACCTTCAGAAATTCGTCATCAAATCAGAGATTCAAATAAGGCAATTGGTTTAATTCCAATTAATTTCAGAGAATGCTTCTTCCATGTGTAGGAATTTATAAAAATCTTATTGTTCTTGGGAGTTTGATAAAAACCCATTAATTTGGAATTAGAAACTTGTATTGTGATGAGGATTTGCATGTAGAACTATATGTAGGTGAATAATCTGATGTTAATACATTTTGGATGAAACAAAAACGGATTTATTTAGACTCTTTGATGATTTATAAATTTTAGGGTTCATGTTCTTGAAATTGGGGATAAATGTATGGATTTGATATTTGGATGATGTTTATAGTGATTTAATCCCCACAAAAACGTTAGTAGGTGACCTATGTATGTTTAGTACGAATTAGGAACCTTAAATTGATGTTGGAACGATGTTTAGAGGAGATTAGAGGTGTAGAGAAATTTGAAAAACGAGTAAAGAAATTTCTGGGCTTGAATCTGGCCACTCGTTAGAAGACCTACCCAGGTCGTTCGAACGAGCTTGTTCGAACGGGCTTCTAACGAGTTGACAGTTTGGGTTCTAACGAGAGGGATGTTCGTTCGAAGACTTTCGTTCGAACGAGATCTCGTTAGAAGGCCCAGTTCGTTCGAACGAACTCTCGTTCCAACAGCCTCGTTCGAACGAGACTTCGAACGAGTTGACAGTTTAGGCTTTTTAGCCTGTTTTGATCCCGAGTGTCCCGTAACCTTGTGTATATGTGGAGATAACCTTCCCTTGATGATTAATTGTTACATTTGGGATGTTTGGGATATAATGAGGAGTCAAGCCTAGAAGTGTAGTTTGAACCTAAGGGAAAATATGAAGTAGGACGTGAGTGTCTATTATGTTGCGAGAATTATTGACGGTCTATTTTATTATATTAACCGGGAACATATAAATTGGGTAGTATTATATGTTGGTACGAGAATGAGAAGTGTACCACCAATATATTATGGTGATTACTAAGATGTGTGAATACTTAGTATATGTATTGATTTTATGTGTATGACATACCTACCATACTTGCTATCACGGGAGGTTTACGTTCGCTTAGGGCCTTCTAATCCTTGTGTTGCCCGGATTTAGATCGGTTACCTCGATGAACATAGGTCAGAGAAGGACTTATTGGGATGCTAATAAGTCTGCTGATCGTGGGAGCGCAGGTATGTGCGTGACCCATGTGATGTGACTGTGTTCGCCTCCATTATTTGTGATGTTGTTATCTGAGAACGATTCCTGAGAGATTCGGAATACGTGATCCTTATGTACGTGATGTACCGGGATGGATAGCAGAGTATGTGTGCACCGCAGCTAGTCTCGGGGTGCTTGTATTGTATATTTATGACGTGAATAATATACAATTAATTAATGGGAACTTTCATGATTGGTATTGTGAATAATTTTATGGTAATGATTTGAGAAAACAAAACGGGTTAACTGATAGTGAATGGTATTTGTAATTGAGAATATCAGAGTAAGTAAAGTCCTCTATTTAATTGATAACGTAGAATGTAATATGGGAATCGAGCCATAAGGGGTAGAACTTATTACAGTTTGGTTAGATATGGATGTCTTATAGATGGGTACGGTACGTTAGGAGTGCACATGTAGTCGAGAGGTGAGAATTCCATGTGAGTGCACGTCCTAACATCTATTTTGCATTTAATGTTTTAATGTTATTAAAACACTTGTTGTTTTTAAAATGATTTCCACTTTCGGGCTCTGACCCATTTTCTTTCAAATCTATTTTTGTAAAAACCATTTTAGGTGCCCAGGCACAAGGACACCATGCTTAGGATTCTCATTCAGGTGACGAGCAGTAGCTGTTTGTGGAAGTTACAGGACTTTGCTTATAGAAGCTTCATCTATCTTGACTCGATATTCTTCAGTTATCAGTTGTAGGGCATGTCGCCCATTTCTTTTAGAGACATTTCATTTATTTCAGTTATTGAGACTTCTGGCATGTAATTATTCAGGATTCAGACTTGTAGTATTATTTTTCAGTTGTGGGATTGTTGTGAGGAGTTTTCCTCCGGATTTATATTTATGTTGTTGGTTATTCATTACTTCATTATAGTGAATGGTTGTTATTCTTTCATCATTCTTTTACTACATGTTAATCATACTTAACTTAAAATTTAACACTTACTTTTTAAATACTAGGTGGTTAGTAATTATTAAAATGTTTTCGACAGTGATGCTATTAACTGAACCAACTTGGCATTTTGAATTAATTTAATAAAGGAGTAGCTACCCGGTATTTAATTAGTCGGGGTGTCACAGGTGGTATCAGAGCATCAGGTTCTAGTGTCCTTTAGGATCTGAACGGCTGATTATGTTTCCGCTGAGCTTTCTTTGATGTACAGCCCTATATTTTAGGACTGTTGTATTCTTTTGTATATGCTATGTTCTTCAGCTATTTTAAGTTTATAACTGCGAACTTATAAACTTCATTCTTATTTCAGATGCCTCCACGACGTGCATAAAGGATTCCCAGGGATGCAACGCCAGAACCACGGCCCGCACCCGTTTAGGGCCCGATGAATGCCGCCGAGGTTGCAGCCATTGTGGCCCAGGGAGTAAATGCCGCACTAGCTGTAGTTCAGCAGGCACCACCTCAGGCGTCGATAGCCGCGCCAGTTCAGGCTCATGCATTCCCGTCTGCTTGGGAACGTGTACGTGATGCTTTTCAGAAAGCACACCCTCCGGATTTCGCAGGTAGCTCCGATGTAGTAGTTTCGAGTCAGTGGAGGAAGGACATACAGCAACACCTGAGGATGTATGAGTGCACAGATGTCCAGAAGCAGATACTAGCTACCTTTAAGCTAGTGGGATCTGCACTGCAGTGGTGGGAGTCTATTACCACCGTAGAGGAGAGGGATACTCTCACTATTTAGGAGTTTTGGGTGCGGTTTGACCGCAAGTACTTTCCATCGGCTGTTCACACAGAGATGAGGAGGAAGTTGATGAGCCTCAAGAAGGAGGGTAAGACTGTGGCCGAGTATGAGGCCGAATTCACTGATCTTCTGAACATTGTTCCGGATGAGATACCGACGGAGGAAAAGAAGATACAGAAATTTACAAACGGATTGACATGGAGGATTCGTCAGCACTTGTTAGGGAACCTCTCGTTAGCCACTTATTCTGAAGTGGTTAACGCTACATTTCTCCATTGCCAGGATCACCGCTTTCACATGGGTGAGGGCAAGCGATCGGGAGAGTCTAGCCATCAGGGCAGGACGGGAGGAAATGGTGCCAGTGGGGCACAATCTGTTCAGGGGCAGAGGCAGGGTGATCAGGGTACCCAGCAGGGGGATCACAAGAGGTTCAGGTCAGGAAATTTCAGGCACGGATAGGGAGGTTTCCTGCAGGGCCTTCAGGGTCCAAACGGCCATCAGCACCAGCAGGGTCAGAATGGTCAACAGTAGTTTCAGCAGGGCCAGCAGGGCCAGTGGAGGAACGGTAACGGCCACCAGGGCCGGGGGCAGCAGGGACAGAGAGGGGGGAACTTTTCGAGAAAGTGTTTTGTTTGTGGTAAGACTGGCCATAAACGCCAGGACTGTCCTGATAGGGGCAGGGCCCCGTAGCAGCAGCAGGGTGCTCGTCATGAGCCACAAAGGCCACTTTTTCCACCAGCCCTCCCAGCTCCAGCCTAGGTGCCAACTCTTCCAGCCATTCCTGCAGTTCCTGTACAGCAGGGACAGTTACAGTATGGACGTGTCTATAACGTCCACCAGGCAGCAGCTCCGCAAGCACCACCCGCGATTGAGGGTATTTTTCCTATCCATGGTACTATGGGTTGGGTTTTGTTTGATACAGGGGCAACACATTGCTTTATAGCTACACACTTTGCGAAAGCCTTAGGGTTGTTAGCCACAGCATAAAGCACAGTGATGTGTGTAGACTCACCATTGGGGAGTGGGTCACTTATTTTCTTTATATGCCGGGGAGTAGGGGTAGAGATTGGTAGTTTGGTATTACCTGCAGATATGTTAGTATTAGAGATGGCCGAGTATGATTCCATTATTGGTATGGATTGGCTTGTTGCGTACCGAGCCATTATTGACTGTTTCAGTAGGAGTATTATCTTTGCCATTCCCGGGCAGGAGATGTTTTTGGTGGCGATGCCTCGTTCCGAGGGGGGATCGTCCACTCATTTGCACTATATAGAGGAGGAGACCTCTAAGGAGGTGGTGATACCACTTGATTCGATTCCGGTTGTTAGAGAGTTTGCCGATGTATTTCAGGATATACCTGGATTACCCCCCAATCGAGAGATAGACTTTGTCATAGACTTATTGCCAGATACGAGACCTATAGCACGCGCACCGTACCGTATGGCTCCGGAAGAGATGCGAGAGCTACGAGATCAGATTGAGAAGTTGTTAGGTCAGGGGTTTATACATAGGAGTACTTCGCCGTGGGGTGCCCTGTGTTGTTCATGAAGAAGAGAGATGGTTCAGTGAGATTGTGTGTGGACTACTAAGAGTTGAATAAGGTCACGATACGGAATAAGTATCCGTTGCCTCGAATCGATGACTTATTCGACCAGTTGAGAGGAGCTTATTTCTTCTCAAAGATTGATTTGAGATCGGGATACCATCAGTTACGTATCAGGGAAGAGGATGTCTTAAAGACTGCGTTCTTATCAAGATATGGATCTTACGAGTTTCGGGTTATGCCTTTTGGTTTGACCAACGCTCCAGCAGTGTTTATGGACTTGATGAATAGAGTGTTCAGGTATTTCCTAGATCAGTTTGTCATTGTCTTCATCGATGATATTCTGGTTTACTCCCAGACAGAGGAGGAGAACGCCGAGCATTTGAGGCAAGTTTTGCAGACACTACGTCAGAACGAGTTGTATGCAAAATATGAGAAATGCGGGTTTTGGCTGAAGGAGGTCCAATTTTTAGGACATATTATTTCCGACCGGGGAATATCTGTTGATCCGAGGAAGGTATCCGCGGTGAGGGAGTGGGGACAGCCCACGACACCGACAGAGATTCGTAGTTTCTTGGGCCTAGCAGGATACTACAGGAGGTTCATTCGGGGATTCTCGAAGATAGCAGGTCCTTTGACACATCTGACACGTAAGGGTATGCCATTCATCTGGAGTGATGCCTGTCAGTTGGCATTCGATGAATTGAAGGATAAGTTGACCTCAACACCTGTGTTAGCATTGTCAAGACCGGGAGTTGAGTATTTAGTTTACACCGATGCGTCCTTGCAAGGACTTGGAGGTGTATTGCAGCAGGAGAGTAAGGCCATTGCTTATGCATCCCGTAAGCTAAAGCCTCACGAGAAGAATTACCCCACTCATGACTTGGAGTTGGCGTCAGTTGTATTTGCCCTTCGTATTTGGAGACATTACCTTTTGGGGGAAAAGTTTCGATTGTTCACAGACCATAAATCCCTACAGTACCTATTCACGTAGAAGGAGTTGAATATGCGGCAACGGAGGTGTCTTGAGTTCATGAAGGATTATCAGTTCGATATCCAATACCACCCGGGAAAGGCTAACGTGGTAGCAGACGCGTTGAGCCGTAGGCCAGTAGATGAAGTGGCGGGGGTGTGGAAGGAAAAGTGGAAAGAGTTGGGACACCAGGATGTAGTGGCCCAATCGTTCATGTCAGTAATGACTCTTACACCGCAGATTGTCACAAGAGTGGTAAAGGCACAAGAAGATGACTCGTTCTGTCAGGAGCTGATAGTTCGATTACTAGCAGAGGGAGCTGACTCCTATACCGTTAGCTCAGACTAGGGATTATGCTTCAATGGGAGATTGGTAGTTCCGGAAGGGGAGGAATTACGGCACGAGGTGATGGCCGAGTCGCACGGCTCACGGTTCGCGGTACATCCCGGTGGGGACAAAATGTACCAAGACATGAGACGTCAGTATTGGTGGAGCGGGGTGAAGACAGATATTGCCGAGTTTGTTTCTAAATGCACCACTTGTCAGTTAGTAAAAGTGGATCATCAGAGACCGGCAGGACTTCTACAGCCGTTGGAGGTCCCGATGTTGATGTGGGAGAGCATATCCATGGACTTTATCACGGGATTGCCTACGTCACAGAGAGGTCACGACTACATTTGGGTAATTGTGGACAGGTTGACCAAAGTCGCTCACTTTCTACCCGTAAGGACAGAATACACTGCGGGACAGTATGCCCAGCTCTTTATTGCAGAGATAGTGAGACTTCACGGTGTGCCCCTAAATATCGTGTCTGACTGAGACAAGATATTTGTTTCACGGTTTTGGGAGAGTTTTTAGAAGGCAATGGACATGGAATTGCGGTTGAGCACGGCGTACCACCCGCAGACCGACGGGCAAACGGAGCGTACAAACCAAATGTTGGAGGACATGCTACGAATGAGTATTATTGATTTTGGGGGGTGGATGGGAGCAGTATCTTCCACTGGTAGAGTTTGCTTACAACAACTCCTACCAGTTCACCATTGGCATGGCTCCATTTGAGGCGTTGTACGGTAGACCTTGTCAATCCCCTGCATGTTGGTTAGAGGTGGGGGACAACAAACTACTAGGTCCGGAAGTGATTCAGGATACTTCGGCAATGATAGAATTAATTCGGAGTCGCATTCGGGTAGCTCAAAATCGGCAGAAGAGGTATGCTGATGCGAAGAGGTTCTTCAGGGAGTTCCAAGTGGGGGACCAGGTTTTGCTCAGAGTATCTCCTATGAAGGGGATGATGCGTTTCGGGAAGAAAGGGAAGTTGGCACCGAGATATGTGGGACCATTTCCTATTATTGAGCGGATTGGACCGGTTGCGTATAGGCTTGGGTTACCGGAGCATTTGCATCGGATTCACGATGTGTTTCATATTTCCTCGCTAAGGAAATATCTTAGAGACGATTTGGCTCATTCTCACATTGCTTTGGAGGGCATCGATCTCCAACCTGATAGCTCCTACGAGGAGGGGCCGATTGCTATTTTGGACCGAAGTGAGCGGAAACTGCGGTCAAAGATAGTCCCGTTAGTGCGTGTTCAGTGGCGACATCATAATGTTGAGGAGTCCACATGGGAGCACGAGGATGAGATGCGCGAACGTTATCCAGAGTTGTTCTTACCAGGTACTTTCTAGTTCCGAATTTCGGGACGAAATTCAGTTATTTGGGGGGAAGTATGTAATACCCCGTATTTTTGTGATATTCATTTATGGGATTAATTGAATTAAATCTGTATTAATTGGAAATTAATTCGGATTAAAATACTAGCGTGATGCGAGTTGGTATTTGAATATAATGTGCATATATGATTATACATGAATATTGAAGTATGAAATTTGTCGTGAGATTGAAATACGGCAAGTTGGAAAATTTTGTTGAGACGCGTGTGACTGTCGCGTCAGGAATATATTTATTTTAATTAAAAAGTGAATTTTAGTTCTATTAACCGTATGGTCATTTTGAGTGCGCCAACGCGTCCGGAAGGATCGAAATAGTCCTAAAACACTAACCGGGGGTTAAGTTTGGGTCCCAGGGCATTATTGGGCCATACCGGTAACTTATAAGGGCATTTTGGTAATTTCAGAAATTAGGTAATTAAAACCCACGAAAATTAGAGTTAAAAATATGACTTAGTATTAACCCACTAAGCCATTTCCAACCCCAATTTAGGTAGTGGGCTATGGGAGAAGTTATAACTTGGCAAAACCAACCCCACCTCCATTAACACCTTGAGAAGAACTTGTAGAGAGGGAGAGAAAGAGAAGGATTCTGCAGAGAGAGAGAGAAGGCAATTCAACCTTCAGAAATTCATCATCAAATCAGAGATTCAAATAAGGCAAGTGGTTTAATTCCAATTAATTTCAGAGAATGCTTCTTCCATATGTAGGAATTTATAAAAATCTTATTGTTCTTGGGAGTTTGATAAAAACCCATTAATTTGGAATTAGAAACTTGTATTGTGATGAGGATTTGCATGTAGAACTATATGTAGGTGAATAATCTGATGTTAATACATTTTGGATGAAACAAAAACGGATTTATTTAGACTCTTTGATGATTTATAAATTTTAGGGTTCATGTTCTTGAAATTGGGGATAAATGTATGGATTTGATAGTTGGATGATGTTTATAGTGATTTAATCCCCACAAAAACGTTAGTAGGTGACCTATGTATGTTTAGTACGCATTAGGAACCTTAAATTGATGTTGGAACGATGTTTAGAGGAGATTATAGGTGTAGAGAAATTTGAAAAACGAGTAAAGAAATTTTTGGGCTTGAATCTGGCCACCCGTTAGAAGACCTACCCAGGTCGTTCAAACGAGCTCGTTCGAACGGGCTTCTAACGAGTTGACAGTTTGGGTTCTAACGAGAGGGATGTTCGTTCGAAGACTTTCGTTCGAACGAGATCTCGTTAGAAGGCCCAGTTCGTTAGAACGAACTCTCGTTCAAACAGCCTCGTTCGAACGAGACTTCGAACGAGTTGACAGTTTAGGCTTTTTAGCCTGTTTTGATCCCGAGTGTCCCGTAACCTTGTGTATATCTAGAGATAACCTTCCCTTGATGATTAATTGTTACATTTTGGATGTTTGGGATATAATGAGGAGTCAAACCTAGAAGTGCAGTTTGAACCTAAGGGAAAATATGAAGTAGGACGTGAGTGTCTATTATGTTGCGAAAATTATTGACGGTCTATTTTATTATATTAACCGGGAACATATAAATTGGGTAGTATTATATGTCGGTACGAGAATGAGAAGTGTACCACCAATATATTATGGTGATTACTAAGATGTGTGAATACTTAGTATATGTATTGATTTTATGTGTATGACATACCTACCATACTTGCTATCACGGGAGGTTTACGTTCGCTTAGGGCCTTCTAATCCTTGTGTTGCCCGGATTTAGATCGGTTACCTCGATGAACATAGGTCAGAGAAGGACTTATTGGGATGCTAATAAGTCTGCTGATCGTGGGAGCGCAGGTATGTGCGTGACCCATGTGATGTGACTGTGTTCGCCTCCATTATTTGTGATGTTGTTATCTGAGAACGATTCCTGAGAGATTCGGAATACGTGATCCTTATGTACGTGATGTACCGGGATGGATAGCAGAGTATGTGTGCACTGCAGCTAGTCTCGGGGTGCTTGTATTGTATATTTATGACGTGAATAATATACACTTAATTAATGGGAACTTTCATGATTGGTATTGTGAATAATTTTATGGTAATGATTTGAGAAAACAAAACGGGTTAACTGATAGTGAATGGTATTTGTAATTGAGAATCTCAGAGTAAGTAAAGTCCTCTATTTAATTGATAACGCAGAATGTAATATGCGAATCGAGCCGTAAGGGGTAGAACTTATTACAGTTTGGTTAGATATGGATGTCTTATAGATGGGTACGGTACGTTAGGAGTGCACATGTAGTCGAGAGGTGAGAATTCCATGTGAGCGCACGTCCTAACATGTATTTTGCATTTAATGTTTTAATGTTATTAAAACACTTGCTGTTTTTAAAATGATTTCCACTTTCGGGCTCTGACCCATTTTCTTTCAAATCTATTTTTGTAAAAACCATTTTAGGTGCCCAGGCACAAGGACACCATGCTTAGGATTCTCATTCAGGTGACGAGCTGTAGCTGTTTGTGGAAGTTACAGGACTTTGCTTATAGACGCTTCATCTATCTTGACTCGATATTCTTCAGTTATCAGTTGTAGGGCATGTCGCCCATTTCTTTTAGAGACATTTCATTTATTTCAGTTATTGAGACTTCTGGCATGTAATTATTCAGGATTCAGACTTGTAGTATTATTTTTCAGTTGTGGGATTGTTGTGAGGAGTTTTCCTCCGGATTTATATTTATGTTGCTGGTTATTCATTACTTCATTATAGTGAATGGTTGTTATTCTTTCATCATTCTTTTACTGCATGTTAATCAGACGTAACTTAAAATTTAGCTTTTACTTTTTAAATACTAGGTGGTTAGTAATTATTAAAATGTTTTCGACAGTGATGCTATTAACTGAACCAACTTGGCATTTTGAATTAATTTAATAAAGGAGTAGCTACCCGGTATTTAATTAGTCGGGGTGTCACAGGTGGTATCAGAGCATCAGGTTCTAGTGTCCTTTAGGATTTGAACGGCTTATTATGTTTCCGCTGAGCTTTCTTTGATGTACATCCCTATATTTTAGGACTGTTGTATTCTTTTGTATATGCTACGTTCTTCAGCTATTTTAAGTTTATAACTGCGAACTTATAAACTTCATTCTTATTTCAGATGCCTCCACGACGTGCACAAAGGATTCCCAGGGATGCAATGCCAGAACCACAGCCCGCACCCGTTTTGGGCCTGATGAATGCCGCCGAGGTTGCAGCCATTGTGGCCCAGGCAGTAAATGCCGCACTAGCTGTAGTTCAGCAGGCACCACCTCAGGCGTCGATAGCCGCGCCAGTTCAGGCTCATGCATTCCCGTCTGCTTGGGAACGTGTACGTGATGCTTTTCAGAAAGCACACCCTCTGGATTTCGCAGGTAGCTCCGATGTAGTAGTTTCGAGTCAGTGGAGGAAGGACATACAGCAACACCTGAGGATGTATGAGTGCACAGATGTCCAGAAGCAGATACTAGCTACCTTTAAGCTAGTGGGATCTGCACTGCAGTGGTGGGAGTCTATTACCACCGTAGAGGAGAGGGATACTCTCACTATTCAGGAGTTTTGGGTGCGGTTTGACCGCAAGTACTTTCCATCGGCTGTTCACACAGAGATGAGGAGGAAGTTGATGAGCCTCAAGAAGGAGGGTAAGACTGTGGCCGAGTATGAGGCCGAATTCACTGATCTTCTGAACATTGTTCCGGATGAGATACCGACGGAGGAAAAGAAGATACATAAATTTACAAACGGATTGACATGGAGGATTCGTCAGCACTTGTTAGGGAACCTCTCGTTAGCCACTTATTCTGAAGTGGTTAACGCTACATTTCTCCATTGCCAGGATCACCGCTTTCACATGGGTGAGGGCAAGCGATCGGGAGAGTCTAGCCATCAGGGCAGGACGGGAGGAAATGGTGCCAGTGGGGCACAATCTGTTCAGGGGCAGAGGCAGGGTGATCAGGGTACCCAGCAGGGGGATCACAAGAGGTTCAGGTCAGGAAATTTCAGGCACGGACAGGGAGGTTTCCTGCAGGGCCTTCAGGGTCCAAACGGCCATCAGCACCAGCAGGGTCAGAATGGTCAACAGTAGTTTCAGCAGGGCCAGCAGGGCCAGTGGAGGAACGGTAACGGCCACCAGGGCCGGGGGCATCAGGGACAGAGAGGGGGGAACTTTCCGAGAAAGTGTTTTGTTTGTGGCAAGACTGGCCATAAACGCCAGGACTGTCCTGATAGGGGCAGGGCCCCGTAGCAGCAGCAGGGTGCTCGTCATGAGCCACAAAGGCCACTTTTTCCACCAGCCCTCCCAGCTCCAGCCTAGGTGCCAACTCTTCCAGCCATTCCTGCAGTTCCTGTACAGCAGGGACAGTTACAGTATGGACGTGTCTATAACGTCCACCAGGCAGCAGCTCCGCAAGCACCACCCGCGATTGAGGGTATGTTTCCTATCCATGGTACTATGGGTTGGGTTTTGTTTGATACGGGGGCAACACATTGCTTTATAGCTACACACTTTGCGAAAGCCTTAGGGTTGTTAGCCACAGCATAAAGCACAGTGATGTGTGTAGACTCACCATTGGGGAGTGGGTCACTTATTTTCTTTATATGCCGGGGAGTAGGGGTAGAGATTGGTAGTTTGGTATTACCTGCAGATATGTTAGTATTAGAGATGGCCGAGTATGATTCCATTATTGGTATGGATTGGCTTGTTGCGTACCGAGCCATTATTGACTGTTTCAGTAGGAGTATTATCTTTGCCATTCCCGGGCAGGAGATGTTTTTGGTGGCGATGCCTCGTTCCGAGGGGGGATCGTCCACTCATTTGCACTATATAGAGGAGGAGACCTCTAAGGAGGTGGTGATACCACTTGATTCGATTCCGGTTGTTAGAGAGTTTGCCGATCTATTTCAGGATATACCTGGATTACCCCCCAGTCGAGAGATAGACTTTGTCATAGACTTATTTCCAGATACGAGACCTATAGCACGCGCACCGTACCGTATGGCTCCGGAAGAGATGCGAGAGCTACGCGATCAGATTGAGAAGTTGTTTGGTCAGGGGTTTATACGTAGGAGTACTTCGCCGTGGGGTGCCCCTGTGTTGTTCGTGAAGAAGAGAGATGGTTCAGTGAGATTGTGTGTGGACTACTGAGAGTTGAATAAGGTCACGATACGGAATAAGTATCCGTTGCCTCGAATCGATGACTTATTCGACCAGTTGAGAGGAGCTTATTTCTTCTCAAAGATTGATTTGAGATCGGGATACCATCAGTTGCGTATCAGGGAAGAGGATGCCTTAAAGACTGCGTTCTTATCGAGATATGGATCTTACGAGTTTAGGGTTATACCATTTGGTTTGACCAACGCTCCAGCAGTGTTTATGGACTTGATGAATAGAGTGTTCAGGTATTTCCTAGATCAGTTTGTCATTGTCTTCATCGATGATATTCTGGTTTACTCCCAGACATAGGAGGAGCACGCCGAGCATTTGAGGCAAGTTTTGCAGACACTACGTCAGAACGAGTTGTATGCAAAATATGAGAAATGCGGGTTTTGGCTGAAGGAGGTCCAGTTTTTAGGACATATTATTTCCGACCGGGGAATATCTGTTGATCCGAGGAAGGTATCCGCGGTGAGGGAGTGGGGACAGCCCACGACACCGACAGAGATTCGTAGTTTCTTGGGCCTAGCAGGATACTACAGGAGGTTCATTCGGGGATTCTCGAAGATAGCAGGTCCTTTGACACATCTGACACGTAAGGGTATGCCATTCATCCGGAGTGATGCCTGTCAGTTGGCATTCGATGAATTGACGGATAAGTTGACCTCAGCACCTGTGTTAGCATTGTCAAGACCGGGAGTTGAGTATTTAGTTTACACCGATGCGTCCTTGCAAGGACTTGGAGGTGTATTGCAGCAGGAAAGTCAGGCCATTGCTTATGCATCCCGTAAGCTAAAGCCTCACGAGAAGAATTACCCCACTCATGACTTGGAGTTGGCGACAGTTGTATTTGCCCTTCGTATTTGGAGACATTACCTTTTGGGGGAAAAGTTTCGATTGTTCACAGACCACAAATCCCTACAGTACCTATTCACGTAGAAGGAGTTGAATATGCGGCAACGGAGGTGTCTTGAGTTCATGAAGGATTATCAGTTCGATATCCAATACCACACGGGAAAGGCTAATGTGGTAGCAGACGCGTTGAGCCGTAGGCCAGTAGATGAAGTGGCGGGGGTGTGGAAGGAAAAGTGGAAGGAGTTGGGACACCAGGATGTAGTGGCCCAATGTTTCATGTCATTAATGACTCTTACACCGCAGATTGTCACAAGAGTGGTAAAGGCACAAGAAGATGACTCGTTCTGTCAGGAGCTGATAGTTCGATTACTAGCAGAGGGAGCTGACTCCTATACCATTAGCTCAGACAGGGGATTACGCTTCAATGGGAGATTGGTAGTTCCGGAAGGGGAGGAATTGCGGCACGAGGTGATGGCCGAGTCGCACGGCTCACGGTTCGCGGTACATCCCGGTGGGGACAAAATGTACCAAGACATGAGACGTCAGTATTGGTGGAGCGGGATGAAGACAGATATTGCCGAGTTTGTTTCTAAATGCACCACTTGTCAGTTAGTAAAAGTGGATCATCAGAGACCGGCAGGACTGCTACAGCCATTGGAGGTCCCGATGTGGATGTGGGAGAGCATATCCATGGACTTTATCACGGGATTTCCTATGTCACAGAGAGGTCACGACTACATTTGGGTAATTGTGGACAGGTTGACCAAAGTCGCTCACTTTCTACCCGTAAGGACAGACTACACTGCGGGACAGTATGCCCAGCTCTTTATTGCAGAGATAGTGAGACTTCACGGTGTGCCCCTAAATATCGTGTCTGACCGAGACAAGATATTTGTTTCACAGTTTTGGGAGAGTTTTTAGGAGGCCATGGTCACGGAATTGTGGTTGAGCACGGCGTACCACCCGCAGACCGACGGGCAAACGAAGCGTACAAACCAAATGTTGGAGGACATGCTACGTATGAGTATTATTGATTTTGGGGGTGGATAGGAGCAGTATCTTCCACTGGTAGAGTTTGCTTACAATAACTCCTACCAGTTCACCATTGGCATGGATCCATTTGAGGCGTTGTACGGTAGACCTTGTCAATCCCCTGCATGTTGGTTAGAGGTGGGGGACAACAAACTACTAGGGCCGGAAGTGATTCAGGATACTTCGGCAAGGATAGAATTAATTCGGAGTCGCATTCGGGTAGCTCAGGATCGGCAGAAGAGCTATGCTGATGTGAAGAGGTTCTTCAGAGAGTTCCAAGTGGGGGACCAGGTTTTGCTCAGAGTATCTCCTATGAAGGGGATTATGCGTTTCGGGAAGAAAGGGAAGTTGGCACCGAGATATGTGGGACCATTTCCTTTTATTGAGCGGATTGGACCGGTTGCGTATAGGCTTGGGTTACCGGAGCATTTGCATCGGATTCACGATGTGTTTCATATTTCCTCGCTAAGGAAATATCTTAGAGATGATTTGGCTCATTCTCACATTGCTTTGGAGGACATCGATCTCCAACCTGATAGCTCCTACGAGGAGGGGCCGATTGCTATTTTGGACCGAAGTGAGCGGAAACTGCGGTCAAAGATAGTCCTGTTAGTGCGTGTTCAGTGGCGACATCATAATGTTGAGGAGTCCACATGGGAGCACGAGGATGAAATGCGCGAACGTTATCTAGAGTTGTTCTTACCAAGTACTTTCTAGTTCCGAATTTCGGGACAAAATTCAGTTATTAGGGGGGAAGTATGTAATACCCCGTATTTTTGTGATATTCATTTATGGGATTAATTGAATTAAATGTGTATTAATTGGAAATTAATTCGGATTAAAATACTAGCGTGATGCGAGTTGGTATTTGAATATAATGTGCATATATGATTATACATGAATATTGAAGTATGAAATTTGTCGTGAGATTGAAATACGGCAAGTTGGAAAATTTTGTTGAGACGCGTGTGACAGTCGCGCCAGGAATATATTTATTTTAATTAAAAAGTGAATTTTAGTTATATTAACCATATGATCATTTTGAGTGCGCCAACGAGTCCGGAAGGATCGAAATAGTCAGAAAACACTAGCCGGGGGTTAAGTTTGGGTCCCAGGGCATTATTGGGCCATACCGGTAACTTATAAGGGCATTTTGGTAATTTCAGAAATTGGGTAATTAAAACCCACGAAAATTAGAGTTAAAAATCTGACTTAGTATTAACCCACTAAGCCATTTCCAACCCCAATTTAGGTAGTGGGCTACGGGAGAAGTTATAACTTGGCAAAACCAACCCCACCTCCATTAACACCTTGAGAAGAACTTGTAGAGAGGGAGAGAAAGAGAAGGATTCTGCAGAGAGAGAGAGAAGGCAATTCAACCTTCAGAAATTCGTCATCAAATCAGAGATTCAAATAAGGCAAGTGGTTTAATTTCAATTAATTTCAGAGAATGCTTCTTCCATGTGTAGGAATTTATAAAAATCTTATTGTTCTTGGGAGTTTGATAAAAACCCATTAATTTGGAATTAGAAACTTGTATTGTGATGAGGATTTGCATGTAGAACTATATGTAGGTGAATAATCTGATGTTAATACATTTTGGATGAAACAAAAACGGATTTATTTAGACTCTTTGATGATTTATAAATTTTAGGGTTCATGTTCTTGAAATTGGGGATAAATGTATGGATTTGATATTTGGATGATGTTTATAGTGATTTAATCCCCACAAAAACGTTAGTAGGTGACCTATGTATGTTTAGTACGAATTAGGAACCTTAAATTGATGTTGGAACGATGTTTAGAGGAGATTATAGGTGTAGAGAAATTTGAAAAACGAGTAAAGAAATTTCTGGGCTTGAATCTGGCCACTCGTTAGAAGACCTACCCAGGTCGTTCAAACGAGCTCGTTCGAACGAGCTTCAAACGAGTTAACAGTTTGGGTTCTAACGAGAGGGATGTTCATTCGAAGACTTTCGTTCGAACGAGATCTCGTTAGAAGGCCCAGTTCGTTCGAAGGAACTCTCGTTCAAACAGCCTCGTTCGAACGAGACTTCGAACGAGTTGACAGTTTAGGCTTTTTAGCCTGTTTTGATCCCGAGTGTCCCGTAACCTTGTGTATATGTAGAGATAACCTTCCCTTGATGATTAATTGTTACATTTTGGATGTTTGGGATATAATGAGGAGTCAAACCTAGAAGTGCAGTTTGAACCTAAGGGAAAATATGAAGTAGGACGTGAGTGTCTATTATGTTGCGAGAATTATTGACGGTCTATTTTATTATATTAACCGGGAACATATAAATTGGGTAGTATTATATGTCGGTACGAGAATGAGAAGTGTACCACCAATATATTATGGTGATTACTAAGATGTGTGAATACTTAGTATATGTATTGATTTTATGTGTATGACATACCTACCATACTTGCTATCACGGGAGGTTTATGTTCGCTTAGGGACTTCTAATCCTTGTGTTGCCCAGATTTAGATCGGTTACCTCGATGAACATAGGTCAGAGAAGGACTTATTGGGATGTTAATAAGTCTGATGATCGTGGGAGCGGAGGTATGTGCGTGACCCATGTGATGTGACTGTGTTCGCCTCCATTATTTGTGATGTTGTTATCTGAGAACGATTCCTAAGAGATTCGGAATACGTGATCCTTATGTACGTGATGTACCGGGATGGATAGCAGAGTATGTGTGCACCGCAGCTAGTCTCGGGGTGCTTGTATTGTATATTTATGACGTGAATAATATACACTTAATTAATGGGAACTTTCATGATTGGTATTGTGAATAATTTTATGGTAATGATTTGAGAAAACAAAACGGGTTAACTGATAGTGAATGGTATTTCTAATTGAGAATCTCAGAGTAAGTAAAGTCCTCTATTTAATTGATAACGTAGAATGTAATATGGGAATCGAGTCGTAAGGGGTAGAACTTATTACAGTTTGGTTAGATATGGATGTCTTATAGATGGGTACGGTACGTTAGGAGTGCACATGTAGTCGAGAGGTGAGAATTCCATGTGAGTGCACGTCTTAACATGTATTTTGCATTTAATGTTTTAATGTTATTAAAACACTTGCTGTTTTTAAAATGATTTCCACTTTCGGGCTCTGACCCATTTGCTTTCAAATCTATTTTTGTAAAAACCATTTTAGGTGCCCAGGCACAAGGACACCATGCTTAGGATTCTCATTCAGGTGACGAGCTGTAGCTGTTTGTGGAAGTTACAGGACTTTGCTTATAGACACTTCATCTATCTTGACTCGATATTCTTCAGTTATCAGTTGTAGGGCATGTCACCCATTTCTTTTAGAGACATTTCATTTATTTCAGTTATTGAGACTTCTGGCATGTAATTATTCAGGATTCAGACTTGTAGTATTATTTTTCAGTTGTGGGATTGTTGTGAGGAGTTTTCCTTCGGATTTATATTTATGTTGTTGGTTATTCATTACTTCATTATAGTGAATGGTTGTTATTCTTTCATTATTCTTTTACTGCATGTTAATCAGACTTAACTTAAAATTTGGGACTTACTTTTTAAATACTAGGTGGTTAGTAATTATTAAAAAAAATTTGACAGTGATGCTATTAACTGAACCAACTTGGCATTTTGAATTAATTTAATAAAGGAGTAGCTACCCGGTATTTAATTAGTCGGGGTGTCACAATGTCCTCATATCACGCGTTAAGAACTAAGAGTTTGGAATTTCTCCTCGAACCACACCTCAAACTATATGTATTGTTCGTAATAGGTACCCACGAACCTAATCCTTATGTACAGTCTGTATAGGCACTCACACTACCTAAAAATATGCCCATACAGGTATACATTCAACCTATGAATTGATCAGTGGGCTTCTCCAAAATTCCACTATCGTAAGGGCGTATTATCATCATTTCTCACCAACATTGAGTCGTAGGCGACACAACATACTCAAAATAAAATGTTATCTCTATTCCTCCCTGACCATCTCTCATAGGGTGGAAATTTTAGGATTTCATCATGATTCACATCCATGTAGAGCGGCACTATGCACTTGTGCACTCTTTCTTTTCAACTACATACTAATCCATCCCGGTCACCCCTATTCCGCTACCCCAACGAAATGTTGGCTTAAATATGATGTTCACATCCCATCAATAATTTATAATTCTATCTCCTCATTCCATCATTGGAAACATGGTTCACTACCACATTCCGGTTGCTCATTTCGAGTTCATCTTTCTCTATCAACTAGTGGTGTGTCTGGAGACAATCTCACTATGTCTCTTCCTCAACATCGCTTCCCACTTACGTTATATTTCCTCAAATGGTAATCTATTCCCCTTTCTCTCCAGGTATATTATACTTTACAATCCATGAAATCTTCGTAATTGGAGCACTTTGGGGGTTGGTTACTTTATCAGAATCAACATTTTAGTAACGCGTAAGTCACTCTCAACACTAAGCTAAGTAGCACCTTGCATCACTTCTTCACAAAAGTTAGGCCTCCAAAATCAAGAGATAACTTTTGAATGGCTTCCCACCGATTTTTATCCCATAGGGTGTGTTGGCTCTCTCAGCACATATAAGCTTGGATCGTCGTCTATCTCACATGACGTTCAATCCATTTCATCGATACGACTTGCCTCATAACTTCCCCACCGGCGCACTTATCAAATATAATTTTTTTTGCATCACCCTATCTCGGATGACTAAGAAAGCCAATTGACTAGGGCTCCCATACACCCTCTTCTCCGTGCACATTTGCAAAAACATTGCAACATCCCACTCATAACATGCTTTTCCTCAACTCTAGCCTTGTCTTCATGGCATGACTACCATTTTTCTGGTATTCTCAATCCCCTATAGACCAAGAATCAAATTCTTGCCCACAAAGTCCCAAATATCCCTTCGTGGTGAAATAAGCCTTTCAATGTTTCTCCACAACACTACTGGCTCCACTGATGCCCTAGCATCTAACAATGTCTCTTCTCCTGACGTGCATAAAATTCAGTCGTATCCCCTTTCGCAACCAAACTTAAATATGGGACTTCTCCCCATGCATTCTTACTGAGCATTGTCGGAACAACACATAGTCGAGATACTCAAATTCCATTCCTCGACAATATGTGCAACCATACTCCAATATCTCTAAAGGAGTCAGGTGGTACTGCGCTTATACTATCACTAAGTTCTTATCACTATATACAACAACAAGCTCGATCTCTCCGCTCAACGGTCATACGATATACCTTGAATCACATGATTTTGGTTCCTACACACCGGAATCAATTACTATGAGACATCCATAATCTCTGGAGTCTCCAACATTCTGATGAATAATGCGAGCTCGACCCTCTTTCAGGTGAGGCATCATCAAATACCTCATTCACTTGAGGTTAAAATTCATGTACTTTCTTACCCATCGCACTAGTGATTCAAATGGTTCCCGGACATACAGAAATGAAAAATTTATCGAAGTTATTTTTCCCTTAACTAACTTTGGGCAAGTTTAACACGCGTGGTCTTACGTCCCGCATAAGACATCTTTTCATAAATGTCCTTATTCGAGGCCACACCAACTGGTTTAGGGTATTTGTCCTCTCGGACTTGGCAGCCTTGATTTTTTTTAACACTATCATCATGGTTCCCTTAGTTTCACATACCAAGGAATGCACTATTAGACTTAACAGTCCCGACTTAGGATCAAATCAATGAATCCCTTAGTGGGTTTCCACTTATGGCTTGAACCAGCCCCATTACATTCAGTATTACTCTTTGACTAAATCCTTAAACTCTTTTAGCTCTTCCCACCTATGAGAATTTACCTCAACCTTGTAAGAAGCACCATACTGCCTTTATACACATAAGTCGTCCAAGAAGAGTTTTACCAAAATTGCGAACGACAACTCGAGAGTCCATTCTCTCAAGGGTTCTTTTTCCCTTGTACCTATCTCGTCGGGTACAAGTTCACTTCAACAGATAAATTTATTTCTCACAGTTGGCCTCTACCAGGAATTCACGTGATGGGTTCAGAAATTTCCGTTCACTTCACTTCTCAACCATCATTAGAGAAATTTGCGGTTAAACTATACCTAAGGTCCCTCTATTTGTATATTGACCCTCGGTTCGGATGTGGTGGCTAGTATCCCCACTATATTGCCTCTATAAAAGAAATTTATTCAAATTTTCACTTCTGAGTATCTCTACTCTATCCTAAATGCCAAAACCTCTTTACATTATACTTCCATTGGTTAACATGCACAGTTGTCGTTTTATCAAAAAAAAAAAAATCACGGGTCATTTTCTTCCACGATCTTTCAGACCTTCTCCCACTATCACTGCGTTCGGCGGGTTTAGATTAGCCTCACCCTTTTCCTTCGCGGTACTTAGAAAAATGTTTGATATGCCCCAACAGTTCTTTTAGCATCTACTACCATTACACACTACGAGTGACCTCGACAATGGTCATCTCTCCCATGATTACCATCCTCGAACACTCCATGCCGAGCTCCTCCCTCTTGCAGTTCTTCCAACACCAATGCTGGTCCTACCGCCATGTTCGATGTACCATGCCCAATCGAACTCATATATATATAACACTACATCTACTAAATAGCAGGAGAACATCAACTACGTACGTAGAGGAGTACAACAATCCTAATATAGGGCTCTATATCAATCAAACGGTACGCTAAAAACGTAGTAAGCCGTACAAACCCAATGGACACTAGAACCTGATGCTCTGATACTATCTGTGACACCCTGCCTAATTAAACATCGGGTGATCAGGCCTTTATTAAATTAAAACAGGTTTCTCAAATGGTTCATTCCTAGCATCACTGTCGAAAAATTTTAATTACTAATCCCCTAAGTAAAAATTAGACCGGTGCCAAATTTTATCTTTCTTAAAACAGATAAATCAACCATGCGGAACAAAGAATAAAATAACCATGTACTATAACCCAATCAACAAAGTGTGAGTACAAAAGAATAAGAGTAATACCGAATAAACCATCGGCTGAAATCCCAAAATAATAGTAGAACGACCACTACTCTGAAACTAAACATCTGAGACTGATACCGGACCACAAGTCCATACAAAGAATAGTGTGAGATCTTACACTAGATCTGAATGAGAGATATCGTCTAATCAAAATCCTGTAAGCATCCACTATGCTACAACTTTGAGTCCCTGGAAGGAAATCATCATACATGGCATCCCTGTGGCTGGACACCTAAAAGGTTTTGAAAATATTTTATAGCAAGAGTTAGTACTCTAAACATTTTGAAAATATTTAACAAGAGTTTATCACAATATAAAATGCGGTTATTGATTACACATGTTAGGTTCTCGTACATTCTCTTGAGTTTACTCACCCCTCATCTTTTGTGCACACCTAACGTTCTACACTTAGCCTAGACATATCTCCCAAGCTAACTAGGACTAAGTAATCATCTGAACATATCTATACTTAAGTTCTCGTATCGCCCACACAGCACATCCATTTCATTAACATCTCGTGAAGGTTAATATATACTCAAGTAACATTTCACCTATGTTCCGTTATAAAACTTCTCATTTAGTTTCAATACTAAATTTCTACAATTATCACAATTTCTATCTTCCCACTTTTGTAATTATGTTTCACTACTGAAATTACTAAATAGATATTATCTATCTAACGTTACATTTCGTAATTAAGTTTCATTACTTAACTTACCAATTTGGTATGTATCTGTAAATACATAATATATATCAATCTACTAATACACAAAATTAGAGTATCATCAAGTATATATTTCACACACAATATATACTAAATAGCAGTCATTACTGTTTTGCCCTTTTTACGTACGAAAAGGACTCTTGGTTTGGAATGATTCACCGAACCCAAGTAAGAATTTGTTCGGAATGATACATCGACCCCAATTAATTATATACACAAATTCTAGCTCAGACTCTTTCATCATGCCACCAGTTCAAAGGTTTGGTTCAGCATTTTACATCGACCCGAAACATATAATAACCCTATGTTAGTTCGGAATATCACATCGACCCAAACATAGTTAATTTAGGTATAAATCTTTCGACTTAAAGGATCATATAATTTAGTAGGTACATGCCCGACCTATTAATTATATTCGTACATAATATTTTAATCTCTTATATCTACCGTACAATATTCTCTTTACGATTTATCTCATTAATCGCATCTATTTGAGTATTCACACAACTCTAAGGGTCCTAGTTACACCTCACATATAATTTCAGCAGTTATTACTTACCCTACTTGTCTATTACTTGAATTGACTTTACCTCGCCTCGTAACTCAATTTCGAGTACCCCCGATACTCTACTAAATCGAATTATTCTCGTCGATCCATAATCCAAGTCCTACACCCAATGGCTTTATCGAACCTCAACAATATACCTACTGGTCTTATTCTCACTCCCATATAAGTATAATATAAATCCTAGGATACCCATTCATTCCCGGAGATCAAGGAAACCTTAAACACAGATAATTCGGGAAAAAATAGCTTACGTCGATCGATCGACTACTGGGTTCGATCGATCGAATAGGAACAGACGCAGTTCGTCTCCTTCGTGAACCTCTTCCTCCATTAACAAATCTTCAAACTTCATTATAGTCCACCAAAATTCAACCAATTGATCCTAACATGTTTCCACATATACTAGGACAATTTCTAACATGTCAAATAGATCAAAACCCCAATTCCTTTAAAAAAATAGTGAATTAAACCAAGAATTTCTTGAAACCCTATTTATGGTGCTCTTCCCATATGCGCATTCAAAACCTAGATTTTATTCTTAAATAATCATCAAGTCTACTCTGAATAATAATCCTCTACGTATGTTAAATCATTCAACATGCAATTCCTATCCCAACATGTATAAATACCACTATTCTCCAATCAAGATATTGATTTAACAAAACTACTCAAAAACCCTACACATGGGTATTATAACTTTATAATTTTTTTTGCAATAAACAACTTGCCTTGATAGAGGAAATCTGATTTCGTGGAGTTGATGATGGATTGATTTGTCTCTTCTTCAATCCTTCCTCCTTAGGCTCCTCGGGTGCAAGATCCAAACCCAACCTTCTCAAAAGCATCTTCTAAGCCTTGAGAATGGTTTTCTCCTTCTCTCTAATGGTATTGGTGTTTACATGGGTTTTATAACCCTAACCCCTCTTTCATACGGATGATAAAAGGCTCTGAAATTCGTAGGTCTCCATACCCTCTTGTGTTAAAAGACAAAAATTCCCCCGAACGATCTCGATTTAGTCCAAAATTACCTCGAGACTCAACTAGTACCCCCGGGTATACTATTTTGACTAATTTGACCCTTCCGGACTCATCTGTGACCTCTAAATTATCAATTGAGTCACGTAAAAAATATTACTCGTTCTCACCCAAACACGGTCTACACGCGTTAAGTAACTATTTACCACTCGCACTAAGTAAATATAATGAGGCAATATAAAGCGGTATCTATCTCTCGATTAATATTCCATATTTACAATTTTTTAATAAATCTCATTAAATTACTCCTCTTATGTAATTTAAATTTAGCCGTATTTTCTCATTTAATTATCCAATTTAATTAAATAGAATATTCAGAAATACGGGGTATTACATTAGGAGTATCCAATGCCATATCCTTTTTTTGTTAGTAGCATCGTCAAATACCATTTTCCATTAGAGTGTAACAAATGGCCCATGGTTGAGTTGGTATCCAGAGAGTTGCATCCCACATTGCCTGGATGAGGGAAAGTAATGGTTCGTATATGTAGATTTACACCCTTCTAACACTGAGGCCTTTTAGCTCCACTGGTAAGGCATGTGATTGATTATGCACATATCTGGGGTTCAAACCACACTGACACCAGTTTATGGATATAGAACTAATAAAAAAAACCATACCGTTGGGTGCAGTGGTTAAAGTGGCGACAATATTGGGAATAGAAGAGTGAGGTGTTACAGAATGGTATCAGAGCCAGTACCCATCCTGAATAAGTTTGTCAACATGTTAGGTGATGGTTGATTTCATCCCAACGGGGACGTTTCGCTCGCTAGGGGGGTGGATTGTAATGGACTGGGCCATGGTTGATTTGGTAGCTAGAGAGTTGCATCCTACATTGCCTCGGTGAGGGAAAGTAATGGTTCATATATGTATATTTACACTCTTCTAACACCGAGGCCTTTTACCTCCGCTGGTAAGACATGTGATTGATGATTCACATATCAGGGGTTCAAACCCCACTCACACCAGTTTGTGGATATAGAGCTAATAAAAACCCATATCGTTGGGTGCGGTGGTTAAAGCGGGGACAATATTGGTGGTGGAAGTGTAACAACCCGCGTAATTTTAGGGTATTTTAAATTAATTCCAAAAGTGGGTAAGTGACAACCCATGTAATTTTGGGTTATTTTAAATTAAATTTAAAAATATAAAGGAAAATAAAGTTTATGATTTAATTATTTTTCTTGCTAAAAATGTTGGGAATTATTTTTAAAGACGAGATTTTCAATGTGTTTCAAAATCGGAGTTAAAACAAATTTTTAAATGATTGTTCCATGGTTTTATTTTAAGTCTACAGTTTCAAAATTCCCGAGTGCTCGATCGATCGACTCCATGGGATCGATCGAACCCTTCAGATTTCGTGCTCATCAGGTTTTTTAAAGAGTTTTTGTTGATTTAAATTCCTACTTTTTGCCTTATAAATAGGGGTCATGGGTGACCATTCATGAACAAACTTTTACCAAAAAAATATGTAGTAAACATATTTTTATTCATCTCCTTTTTATATACACATAGACCTTTATATTTATGTATTCAACCTTATTTTTTGGAGGAGTTCTTAGGGTTATTTTGATGTTGGTGCTTGCAGATTATTTATGGATCCTTGTGAGA
Source organism: Sambucus nigra (assembly GCA_949130495.1). Classification (NCBI taxonomy): domain Eukaryota; kingdom Viridiplantae; phylum Streptophyta; class Magnoliopsida; order Dipsacales; family Adoxaceae; genus Sambucus; species Sambucus nigra. The sequence goes on from OX422217.1 coordinate 621,934,500, forward strand.
TGATTTTGACGGTTTAATCTGAGAGTCTGGGAAGATTCATGTTGGTTTCTTATGTTGGTTTAAAGGTTGGATGAGGTTTCGACTTGATAAGTCATAGTAGACTATTGATAAGGGATCATGGATCTTTGTGTACTCTTTTTTAGCGGGAATAGGGAGTCTTTCCAGTGTCCAAGGGGTAGCAGGCTAGGAGATATTGTAGATGGTTGAGATTGTAGTATTGGCAGGCTTCTCATACTTTTCAGGAATGAACTATTCGGTCACCTTTTTTTGTCTCGACTTCTACCTTGGTAGTACTTTTTATTATTTCTACACCCATTTCCCGGAGAGCTCGAAAGTGTGGACGATACAGACTTCCCATAGTTTCTTAGATATGGGGAATGAAATTCTTATTCACGATATTAACTTGTTCTTCTTCAGAGGGTCATATGGTCATAGTGAAAGATTTTTCTCTCAATCTTTCTATAAAGCTACTAACAGTTACTTCAGGATTTTACTTGAGAATATCTAAATAATGGTGTGTAACCTCTAGTTCTTCATTGTACTTGTACTGTGACATGAATTCTCGAGCGATATCTTCCCAACTATGGATTTTGGATTCTTATAGGGAGAGGAAACATAGAAGGACATTGTCCTTCAAATTATGTTAAAAAATCTAGGAAATTATCTCTTTAGAGGTGCCAAGAAGGGCCATGGATTAGTGATAACTATGAAGGTCCACAATTGCGGGCCCTCTGCCCTGAACTTCTCAATGGTTAGCATCTTGAATTTCTCCGACAATCTGGCTTTAGGATAGAGGGACATGTGGGTGTAGTCCATGTAGTTTCCAAATATCTTAACTTGGTCAAACTTATTAGACAATAACTTAAGGTCTTTCTTGACCTTGTTTAGTTCTTGCTCACTGGGATCAATGGTTACTAACAAGTCAGCCCCTGACTAGGCAATGTTTGGCATAGGGAGTTGAGCTGGAGGCCACCCATTAGTAGACGAAGCATGGTGATATTCTTCTGGGACACAAATAAGATCGAGAGAGGGTGGACCCATGGATCGATGAAAGAGAACCTTAAGTTTTTAGAGAACTTGGACGCGATTTTACTTCATCTCATGGACCTCGGTTTGAAGGTTGTCAATCATAGGACTGAGTTAGACTAGGACTACCTTTAATTTAGGTTGCATGTTCAGTGCTTGATCGACATTTTCCATGAAGAGATTGTGAACGTAGATTGTCGAATCCGATTAAGTAGCAGAGGAACTCGCAGAGCTTTGAGGCATTTTGAAGAAAGACCAAAGCCAATAGGGAGCTAGGCTAAGAATCGAGTATGCGATCGACCGGAGAAGGAAAAAGAGTTCAAATCTATTTTTGAAAGAGGGAAGAAAGGATTATGTTTTGGTCATTTCTTAAAAGAGGAAAAATAATTTCGGTATTTTTGATAAAATTTAGAGAAAATGTTTTTAACATTGAGAGTTTTTTAGAAAGAGGAAGAAAATTGAGAGAAGAGTCTCGGCATGATTGTTATTATTATGTTTCCACTTGTATTGGGTTTACCTAAATGCAAAAGAAATGACGAAAAGGAACTAAGCCTGGAATTGGGTTTGAAATATATATAAGACATGGTTTGATTTATTTTCTCGCTCATGGAAAAGGTCATGTTTTGAAACATGACGAAATGGCATAAAAATTTGGGCAGCATTCTAACCCAACATTTCAGCAGAGTTTCATGTGGAAACTAACAAACAAAATATAAGTGCCCTAGGTTTGACACCTATATGAGGTTTATTAAATTGTTGGGTTAGTGAAAAGGTTAGCCCCTTTGGCATAACTTCCATGATATACTTCTTGATTTTGAGGTCAATCGATACATGTGGACAAGCCATTTGGTAAACCTGATCATACGTGAAGTGCCTCACTATATACCTTATAGGGATAATACGTGTGACATCGAATATGATATACTCAATGTACTTAAACGATTTCCTTTCCATATACCTCCCGTCATGAGTTCGATTAAGAAGTACGATGCGAGGGGAACCGTTTGATATATGTCAAAGGTATTAGGCCAATGGAAGGTGAGAGTCATATTGCATAAGATAACTATAACCTGCCGAACTAGTGCCCGTCACAAAGTGACCCTTAGTACATCATAAAAGTTTGGTCATTATCCATGCTCTTGGTGATGTAGTGTGAAAAAATGCATGATTATTGATTAGTATATTTTGGAGAGAGTATTTCATTTAGCATGATGAATAAGAGAAGCACTATCGTAATTGGGTAAAATGTACAACTATTATGAAAAGTAACTCAATAATAATCACGCATGAAGACTATACTAAGCATGTATATATGTGACTGAGTGATATGTGAATATCTACAGGTTACAATGTGATAGTGAGCGTAAGCATATGTTAACTACAAGTGGTGTGTGATATGTGCAAATGATCATGCATATACACAATTGTGATAAGTGGAGGTGAGTGCTAGTGAAACCTGTAGGTATAAGTGATCATACATACTAATTTACGTAATGTGAGGTGTACATGGACGGTATTTACAAGTGTGTGAATTGAAAAATGAGTGAGAACTGATAAATAAATAAATAAATATATATATATATATATGAGGTAGATATATAAAATAAGTAATATAGGAAAAAGGGAACATATAGGTACGTATATACTCACACATAAAAAAATGATAACACCATGAAATAATAGAGTATATCCCTCTTATAGATAATCCCCTACGGAGTCGCCACTGTGGCCATCCCTCTTCAATCGGTGCATGTGTGTAGGAGTCGCATGCCCTTGCCCGGGGTTCTTTCACCATCGTCAATTAGGGTAATGTATTGAGATGGAGTCTCCAACCTATTTTACACGAAACAGGATAAAAAATTGACTTCATCGAGCGAACAACATTAAAGACATATTGATGCTAGGAAACCAACTAGTTTAAGGATTCAGGGGATAATTTACGGAATGGGAAGTTGTTAGGCACCCATACTACCCTTTCGATCTCTCATGGGCATGTGATATTCTTTTCCTTAATTACTCTGTGAAGTGTGTGCATGTACATTTAAATGGAAAGAAGAATCATTCAACTTGCATCACAGACAAAGACGAAGTGAGGTCATCCATAGGAGTGTTCCCAAAAATAATAATTAAAACTACATTGTGTGCATTTCTCAAGCCACCGATCATTTCCAGAAAGATGATGATATAGTTTGGACAAAACATAAGCATTAATAACAAATACAATATGTGAAAACAATATATGAACAAGAATAGGAAAGGAGGACTCGAATCTCAAATTTTATCTGACATGCCTAAGTAGCCTAAAAACGCATCAAAGTCCATGTAGTTCGCATGCAACAAAGGGTTTGAGTCTATCCCATAAATCCAATCCCAGACTTTATTATATGCGGGTGTGTAGAAAAGGGATATTTTAGTGTGATAAAATGTAGTGTGAAATCCCCTTTTGAAATTTACAAGAAACCCTTTTTTTTTTCTTTTTTTCGGTTTTATATAGAAAATATAGAATGTCTAATACTACAAGTAAAAAATTTGGATATTAGTATGTATGATCTAGTAAAGATGAAATGGTAAAGGAATAATTAAGTATCAAATGTGAAAATAAGAGAATTTAAAGAGATAGTGAAAGGTTTGGACCTTCTTCGAAAGCTTTACGGTTGATCTTGATTGTCGAAAGACTGCACTTGCAAGTGAATGGAGGTGGTAGGAATAGAGTGTAATACCCCATATTTTTATGACTTTTTAATTTTGGGGATTTATTATATTTAAATTGAGATATTAATTTAATATTAATTCAAAAATTATTTTATATATTTACTAATGTGATGAGAGTTAGTAATTACTGGGAATTTGTTGAATATTACTTTATGGGTAAAGTAATATGTATAATCGAATTTATTAAAATTATCATGAGTGTATAATTTGATAATTGTGGAAAGTAAATCGGGACGTGCCTGTGTCATGTCGGGATTAAATTAATATTATTAAAAGTGAATAAATTGTAGGTCGCCAATATTGTCATTTCGAGTGTGCCAAAGTGTCCGAAAGGGTCGAGATAGTCAGAAAAGTGTACTTGGGGTTTAGTTTGGGTCTCGGGGCGATTTTAAGGCTAATTGACATCCCGGGAGGGCATTATGGACATTTTATACTTTTTGGCAATTAAACCCACGAATTTCCTAGTATATATCAAGCTTTAGGAGTTGTATTCTAGGTTTATCAAACACAAAACCCAATAACAACCATTAGAGAAGGATTTGGGGAGCTTTCCAAGCAACTCAAGGTCAAAGACTCACCCGTTTGCACCGCCACCACCACCAAAGCCTAGATCGCGAGATGAGGAATGCAATCATGCCTCTTTGGTCCACAAATCAAAAACTCAAATTCTAGGCAATTATCTATCTTGCTTTATTTTAGTTGATGTTTCAATCATGTTAGTCTAGGGTTTTTTTAGAACATGCTTCATGGAAGAAATTAATATTTTATAAGACTTAAAATCATATGGTGTAGAGGATGTAGATATATTCTAAACATCTAAATCACATATAGAGGATAAGCCAAGGATTTGTATGGATTTAGAAGCAAGTAATATAGAAAATAATTGGTAGAATTAAAATTAAAGAAAAATTAGGTTTCTTGAAGTTTATGTATATTTTACCCCATTAAATCGTTATACTTGATGAATTCGAACATATTTTACGTAGAAAATCATGTAGTTAGGTCTATATTACTTGTATAAATGTTGTTTGGGAGTTTGGATATCGTTAATGGAGATTTGGTTGAGGTTCGAGAGGTAAACCCGTAACAGGACAATGGCAGGTTTCGTCATAACTGCTTGATCGATCGATTGATCAAAAACATCGATCGATCGACCCCCTTTCCTCGATCGATCGATCCCTCCTGGAAAAACTGCGTAGTTTTCTTCTTTAAGTTTAATCCGATTAAAATGCGTAGGAACCCTTGATCATCATTGATATATCACAATGAATTATAAAGAGGATCGGTAGGGCCTAGGTAGACCCCGTGAGTGAAATTTAGGGTAGGGTGAAATTATGGGTTATTGAGGAGTTATTCACACATAGGAAATCATACGCACGTCTAATAAGAGATCGATACTCATGAGTAAGTTAGAATAGAAGATAAGTGAGAGTGCCTACTAAAATTATACTTAGGGAGATGGAATTCTTCGAGAAATGAGAAGTAAGTATGGAGTAACTTATATATGAGAATAAAAGTGACGAGTCCAATATGCAAAATAATCGAGTAAAATGTGCTAAGAACAGATAATTATAATTATGGGTCATGGGCGCACCTAATTTATAAATGTGAATATTTATATATATATGATCGTGTGATTGTGCATATATTATATATCTGTGTTAAAATCATACCCGAGCTACTTGCTATCACGGGGGTTTCCGCACCGGGACAGTCTTATCTCTATTGGGCCTTTATGGGGGATAACGACTTGTACCCTAGAAGATAGTATCCTTTATATAAGCTATTTGAGTGATAGTTAGATGGTCCTAAGGGATGTGAGTGTATGTGCTGACCTCTTAGTGACTTGGAACTATACTTTGCCTCTAATTGTATTTATTTTATGTTAATACAGTTCGAGAGTGATTTCGAACTAGTATTTCCCATAGTACGAGTGACACGGGGACTTGTTTGCAGAGTATGCCAACACTATAGATTTTATGTGGGGTGCTGATAGTATATATATTATATGAGTGACTAATATAAATAAATAAATATATATATATATATATATATATATATATATATATATATATATATATATATATATATACACACACTTAAGTATGGGAACTTTCTACTGTGCATAAAAGTAGTTAAGTTATGAATAAATACTCCAACTTTTTTATAAATGTTCGGAAATTTTGTGACATCATTAGGTTATTTGAAATAACATAAGATATATGAGAGAGCTTAATTTTCATAAATTAATTATCTTAGCCATAGTATTTATCGGAATGAAATCTTATGGGAAAATTAAGTTAAAATAAACTTTGCGAGATTAATAGTACGGCAGGTGTGCACACCATATGAGAGGTGAGAATTTCTCAAGAGAGTGTCGCATACTAACATGGTTGTTTCATTAGACGGTAAGTATTTTAAGTACTTGCTAAACTATTTTTAAACCGTTTTACACTCGGGCTCTGACCCGTTTCCTGTTACTTCTTTTCTCTTATATATATATATATATATATATATATATATATTAGAGGTGCCCAGCCACACGGGCATCATGTTAGATTCCTTGGAACGGACGCACTGCATCTTATGTGGGAGTTGTAGGCCATTGCTTAGATGACCTTGTAAGGACACAAATTTCCAATTGAGTCCATATATAGTTTTGGCTCAATTCCGGACAAAAACATTTATTCATAGGATAGTATTTAATTGTAATATTCTCAAGCCTATGAAGTGTTTGTTGAAGACATAGCAGCAAAGAGTATAAAGATTCATCAAATGTGCCGGTGTGCGTGCCTCGTTTCTACGTCATCAACCATAGTTCCATGCTCCCAAGGTATGAATGCAATATTATATATATAGGAGCTTGGAGCAAAGTTTATTAGGTGTTAGGTTTTGTAAAAACCGTGTTTTAATTTTTAAAAAGAATTAAATAAAACTTTAAAATAAGTTTATAAAGTTTTCTGGGCTTAAACAAGAATATTCAAACTTTCTGTTTTTTCGTTCGATAGAGTCGTTCGAACGAGATTGTCATTCGAACGAAAATGTCGTTCGAACGAAAATGTCGTTCGAACGAACTTGCCAACGAGTTCCCATATTAGGCCACTAACATGTCATTCGATATGTCGTTCGAACGAACCTTCTGTTCGAACGAGATATCCAATGAGATTCTAACGATTTCAATCTGGAACGTCGTTAGAAGTCTCGTTCGAACGAGATTTCGTTCGAACGAAATGTCGTTCGAACGAGATGCCAGGCGGGAACAGTTTTTGGCACTTTTTGGCGGTTTTGCACTCACTTCCCCACTTGGTTTTTAACCAAACTTTTCAGACTTTAGTATGTGCGGGAAGGACATTTTCCAAGCTAACTTTTCCACATCTTTTTCATCTCTTAGAGAGAGTTTGAGAGCAAATGTTTTAAGGAAAATGTTCATGTTTTGAGTGAGTTTTTTAGAGAAAAATATCCATCACTCTAGTGTTTACACCCAAAGAAGTTTATTCCAAGTTCACATATACATATATCTTGCTCGGAGTTTGGCACCGGTTTATCTCTTCCGTTTCAAGGAGAAGTTTTGGGTTTTGATTCTACCTCCCACAAAGAAAGAAGAAGCGTTTTTGTTGCGATTCTACCCACTTGGAGAAAGGCTCCATGTACGGGTGACGGTGACCATATAAAGTCCTATCGGTGGATTCCGAGACGGCGGTGGTATTCCAAGGTTATCCGCTAGGAAGAGGTGTCTACAAGAAGAAGCGTCGAGGCTTGAGAGGGATCGAGTCATGTGTTGTAAGTCTATCTGTCTTGTAATTGTAATTCCGTATCTAGTGGATTTGTGGCTAGGGTCGTCCGAGGTTGTTTTCCGTCTTGGGTTTTTCCTCGTACATCGCGACGTAGTGTGATTGGTTTATTTTATCTTGCTTAAATAACGTAGAACGCATGTTTAACATAATTCAAGATAAAATTCGGTTTAAATTATCACACTCATTTAATTTGGGACTTATATTAAATATTGGGTATAGTTTATTTAATTCAAGTCATTTGCTAAAATTTGGTTTCGCCTAATTTGCTAATCTCGATAAATATGATTTAGGCTAATTCTAGGACTTGGATTAATGAATGGGTTTAAGTGAATTATTAATTGATTAATTTTACTTCACTTGGTTTAATTTTAATTTATTTTAAGGAATTAAAATTTGTTGTTTTTAAAGTTGAACCACCACACCGCTTCCGCATCTTGAATTTATATAAAAGGAAATTTTAACTTTGATTTTAATTAAGAAAATCAGAATTCGGGGTTTTACAAATTGGTATCAGAGACAAAAACGATAAAATATTTCGTTATGATCCTTTAAATTTTTGGCTAAAATGGATTTTTCCCCATTTTCAAAATTTCCTATTTTCGATGGTTCAAACTACGCGTATTGGAAAGCGCGTATGAGATCGGCACTAAAATCTATCGACGAGAGAGTTTGGATGTCTGTTGTTAACGGGTGGTCCCCACCAACTTATTCAGTTGAAAATGAACATGTTATCAAACCCGCCGATAGATGGACTGAAAATGAGTTTAAACTTGCTAATTTCAATTCCCGTGGTTTAAATGCCTTGTTTAGCGTTGTCACACCAGATGAATTCCAACGTATTATGACGTGTGAAACCGCTAAAGAAGCTTGGGATATTTTACAATTAACTCATGAAGGAACTAGTGTCGTTAAAGCTTCAAAACTCCAAAACCTCACCACTCAATTTGAAACTATCAAAATGAATGAAAAATAAACTTTTGATGAATTTTATGCTAGACTTTTCGATATTGTTAATTCATCTTTTAACTTGGGAGAAAAATGACCTGACGACCGTGTTGTAAAGAAAATTTTAAGGTCCCTACCCGATAGATTTATTCCAAAGGTGACCATTTTAAATTCTTTACCCACTTTAGCCTCTACGAAATTAGAAGAGCTTGTAGGTGATTTACAAAACTATGAACTAGATATGTTTTCCTCTAAAATTGAAAAGAAAATCGAAAAGGGCGTTGCGTTAAAAGCCCGAAAAGAGGTCAAACAAGTAGTAGAGAGCGATAGTGATAGTGACTCGGAAGACATGGCTTTATTTGCTCGCAAATTTAGAAAATTTCTCAAAATTAACAAAGATAAATTTAAAAATGATTTTAAGAAATTTGAATCTTCTAAGCATGACAAGAACGAGAAGAATTCTAAAAGCGAGAAGATTTCTAAACCCGAGAAGATCCCTAAACCTAGTAATGAACATTTAGATAGGGATGAGTCTAATAAGTGTTTTGGTTGTGAAGGTTATGGCCATAGGTCTTATGAGTGCCCCACTAAACTAAGGAAAGAGGGTAAGCGACCCATTTCATATAATGCGACCCTTAGTGATAGTGATAAGGAAGAGAAGCCCGATTCCCCCACTAAGAAAAATTTTGTGGCTTTTATGGCTAGTCATGTGAGTGATAGTGAGAACTCATCGATTGATGAAACTTTAACTCGTGACACTTCCAAGGTCAAACTTTATGATTCACTTGTTTTTTATGATAGTGAGAGTGGAGAAGAAAGAGAGAGTGAAAATGAAGAAGAGGTTAATGTGAGTGAACTTCATAATGCTTTTCAAGAACTTTATAAAGAATCTATTAAATTGAAAAGAGCTAATTTGAAGTTAGAAGCTAGTTTAAGAGAGAGTGTCAAGGTCGTAGATGAAAATGCTTTAATAGAAGACCTTAGGACACATGAGAGGACTCTTCGAGAGAAGCTAGAATATGTAGAAGGCGAAAGAGATAGCCTTAGGGGTTTAATGGAATCCTTGAAAAAGGAGCTTCTTGCTTTCGAAGAGCGAAATGTTTTACTAGAATCTAACATTTTAGAATTGGAAAATAAATTAAAAGATTCTAGTAATGTCAAATTTGATTTGGAGTGTCGTTCGGAAAAACTAGATAAAATGTTAGGAACGGTCCAAATTAAAAATGACACTTGTGGTTTAGGCTTCAATACTTGTAATGAATCTACTCATAAAGCCAAGACCAATGTTTTAGGAGAATCTACTAGGAATACATTTAAAGATCACTCCTTAAGTAAATCTTTTCAACATGTTTTCACTTGTACACGTTGTGGTCGAAAAGGTCATCTTACGAAATTTGGTTTTGATCTTAAACGAATTCCTAGAAAATCCCATTGTAGAGTAACCACGGTAATTAAAGTTCCAACACCCCAAGATAGTCATCCTTCATTAATTTGGGTTAGGAAATCCGACTTGGTTGCCTTGCAAAATAGGGTTTTTGATTCTCACTTACTTTCACATGCTTCATCCCTTGCTAAATATAAAGGATAAATGTGTTAGTGTTTGCATACTTTAGCTTTTGTGCTTCATATTATATATCATTGCTAGATGTATGCATGTTTAGTCATTTTCTAGTCATTGCCTTATTTCACATCACATGCTAGAAATTATGACTTGTTTATCTTTTTGTATTATATTTTATGTTTGAATTAATTGAAAAATATAAAAAGATTTTTGTTAATCATTTGTGTTTTATTTATTTCATTTAAGCTTAATGAAAAATACAAATGATTTTTGTTTATTCTTTTGAGTATATATATTTATTTTTGGTGGAAAATGTTAAAAACTCAAAAATATTTTTTATGTGTGTATTTTAGTTTGACACACATTAAGTGGCATATACTTGTGTTTGAATTCCATCGTTTACGCTCCTACGTGGCTAGAACTTTTGGTTTAGATTTTCAATCCTTAAAATGTTCTTTACCATGTTTTATATGGAGTAGTTGGATGTTGTGTTGTTTAAATGGATTCTATTTTTATATGCCTCTTTTCACACATGCACGAGCTCTTTTGAAATCTTAATGTCACATGTTATATTTGAGCTTTTTGAGGTGTTCTCCTACCAATCTAGTCATCTACATATCTATGACCTAGGAGGACTAGTGCATGTCAAAATCCGTTGCATGTGAGATTTGTGTGAAAAATGAAAACATGATAAAAATGTGCATGGGGAAGGGCTCCGAAAGGATGAATTAAATCCTTTGCGATAGTAAGACACCGTTTATTGGATCTAAAAGAAATACGTGATCCAAAGGCCTAAAAACAGAATATTTGGCATTAAAAAGAAAACAATTGCCAAGGCCTATGTTTGTTTGATATATTCATTCAAAAGCAAAAGAATATATATGCTTATTGAGGAAGAATTGGATGGTATATCAACGGTTTGCACAATGTCCGTTTATCCTAGTTGTCTTTAATGTTATGACTCTATTTGGTTTGTAGAATCATCGTCATGCTAGGCTTGTATGCATTGTGTATGTTTGTTCATTGAGTTCAATCTTCATATTGTAACATGAGGTTATATTTAAATGTGATAAAGTTTGCAATCAAATGACAACTCCGTGAACGTTTCTTAAGTGTTTGGGTCTAATTTTAATTGTTGCTAGTTCACACCCCTACACTTCTGTTTCCATATGACACATTTTTGTCATACGAGTGTGCAAACTTATTGTATTTTGTGCTATATGTGTGTTTATATCTATATATATGTGCGTGTGCATTTTTGATATATTTATAGTACATACATATATGATATTTGTTTGTCTTTGCCTTGCTTTTATTTCCCATATGCCTTCATGTCTTATCACTTTAAGCTTCAACATTCTTTTATGTTTATTAGTTCTTTATCCTTTGCCTATTCCTGAACAAAAAGGGGGAGAATGATGATAGGGGGAGAAATGGTATCTAATCCTATTATTATCGTATCTTAGTTTGGGGGAGATTTATCTTAGGGGGGACGTCTTTCTAAGTAGGTCATGTGTTTGATAAAGGGAAGAATTAATTTAGGGGGAGTAATTAATTAAAATTGCATTTAATACTTTGATATTCCTTATGCATTTGATGAGTTTGCTTAAGTGTGCAGGAATTATTCTAAAGCGGCATTGTTTAAACGGCAAAGCGTTTGATCCTTGGGTTGAGTCAAGTTTTGGTGGGTTATGGTTTGAGTCTAGTGAGCTTGACGGCCCTTTAGGATTTTTGTTTGGTTTTTGTCCCGGAATAGCCAAAGGGGGAGATTTGTAAGGACGCAAATTTCCAATTGAGTCCATATATAGTTTTGGCTCAATTCCGGACAAAAACATGTATTCATAAGATAGTATTTAATTGTAATATTCTCAAGCCTATGAAGTGTTTGTTGAAGACGTAGCGGCAAAGAGTATAAAGCTTCATCAAATGTGCCCGTTTGCGTGCCTCGTTTCTACGTCATCAACCATAGTTCCATGATCCCAAGGTATGAATGCAATATTATATATATAGGAGCTTGGAACAAAGTTTATTGGGTGTTAGGTTTTGTAAAAACTGTGTTTTAATTTTCAGAAAGAATTAAATAAAACTTTAAAATAAGTTTATAAAGTTTTCTGGGCTTAAACAAGAATATTCAAACTTTCTATTTTTTCGTTCGATAGAGTCGTTCGAACGAGATTGTCGTTCAAACGAAAATGCCGTTCGAACGATCTTGCCAACGAGTTCCCATATTAGGCCACTGACATGTCGTTCGATATGTCGTTCGAACGAACCTTCTGTTCGAACGAGATATCCAACGAGATTCTAACGAGTTCAATCTGGAACGTCGTTAGAAGTCTTGTTCGAACGAGATTTCGTTCGAATGAAATGTCGTTCGAACGAGATGCCAGGCGGGAACAGTTTTTGGCAGTTTTTGGTAGTTTTGCACCCACTTCCCCACTTGGTTTTTAACCAACTTTTTCAGACTTTAATATGTGCGGGAAGGACATTTTCCAAGCTAACTTTTTCACATCTTTTTCATCTCTTAGAGAGAGTTTGAGAGGAAATGTTTTAAGGAAAATGTTCATGTTTTGAGTGAGTTTTTTAGAGAAAAATATCCATCACTCCAGTGTTTACACCCAAAGAAGTTTATTCCAAGTTCACATATACATATATCTTGCTTGGAGTTTGACACCGGTTTATCTCTTCCGTTTCAAAGAGAAGTTTCGGGTTTTTCTTGTACCTCCCATAAAGAAAGAAGAAGTGTTTTTGTTGCGATTCTACCCACTTGGAGAAAGGCTCCATGTACGGGTGACGGTGACCATATAAAGTCCTATCGGTGGTATTCCAAGGTTATCCGCTAGGAAGAGGTGTCTACAAGAAGAAGCGTCGAGGCTTGAGAGGGATCGAGTCGTGTGTTGTAAGTCTATCTGTCTTGTAATTGTAATTCCGTATCTAGTGGATTTGTGGCTAGGGCCGTCCGAGGTTGTTTCCCGTCTTGGGTTTTTCCTCGTACATCGCGGCATAGTGTGATTGGTTTATTTTATCTTGCTTAAATAACGTAGAATGCATGTTTAGCATAATTCAAGATAAAATTCGGTTTAAATTATCACACTCATTTAATTTGGGATATATATTAAATATTGGGTATAGTTTATATAATTCAAGTCATTTGCTAAAATTTGGTTTCGCCTAATTTGCTAATCTCGATAAATATGATTTAGGCAAATTCTAGGACTTGGATTAATGAATGGGTTTAAGTGAATTATTAATTGATTAATTTTACTTCACTTGGTTTAATTTTAATTTATTTTAAGGAATTAAAATTTGTTGTTTTTAAAGTTGAACCACCACACCGCTTCCACATCTTGAATTTATATAAAAGGAAATTTTAACTTTGATTTTAATTAAGAAAATCAGAATCTGGGGTTTTACAAATTGGTATCAGAGACAAAAACGATAAAATATTTCGTTATGATCCTTTAAATTTTTGGCTAAAATGGATTTTTCCCCATTTTCAAAATTTCCTATTTTCGATGGTTCAAACTACGCGTATTGGAAAGCGCGTATGAGATCGGCACTAAAATCTATCGACGAGAGAGTTTGGATGTCTTTTGTTAACGGGTGGTCCCCACCAACTTATTTAGTTGAAAATGAACGTGTTATCAAACCCGCCGATAGATGGACTGAAAATGAGTTTAAACTTGCTAATTTCAATTCCCGTGGTTGAAATGCCTTGTTTAGCGCTGTCACACCGAATGAATTCCGACGTATTATGACGTGTGAAACCGCTAAAGAAGCTTGGGATATTTTACAATTAACTCATGAAGGAACTAGTGTCGTTAAAGCTTCAAAACTCCAAAACCTCACCACTCAATTTGAAATTATCAAAATGAATGAAAAAGAAACTTTTGATGAATTTTATGCTAGACTTTCCGATATTGTTAATTAATCTTTTAACTTGGTGGTATCAGAGCATCAGGTTCTTGTGTCCTTTAGGATTTGTACGACTTATTTCGCTTCCAGCTTAGTGTCCTTGATATAGAGCCCTATTTTTAGGATTATTATATTCTTGTATTTACGCTTATGTCTTCAGCTATTCAAGATTTTTTAATAAGTGTAGACTAAGAAACTTCCTTCTCATTTCAAATGCCTCTGAGACGCGCACCGCGAGATAAAAATGCCTAGGCTGAGCAGCCAACAGATCCGGCTCAGGGAATGATGAATGCAATTGAGGTAGCCGCTATTATTAATCAGGCAGTGAATGCCACACTAGCGGTAATGCAGTAGGCTCCACCCCAAATTCAGGATGTGGCGCCAGTACCAACACAGATTCCATCTGCATGGGAGTGGGTTAGGGATGCCTTTCAGAGGGCGCATCCCTCGGAGTTCTCGGTTAGTTCGGACATAATAGTCATCAGCCAATGGAAGATAGATATCCAGAGGCATCTGCGCATGTATGAGTGTACTGACGTATAGAGACATCTTTTGGATTCCTTTAAGCTAGTGGAGGCCGCTTTATAGTGGTGGGAGTCCACCACCACCTTGGAGGAGAGGGACATCATCACGATTCAGTCATTCAGGGCGTGGTTTGACCACAAGTACTTTCCATCCGCCGTACAGATTGAGATGAGGCGGAAATTACTGAATCTTAAGAAGGAGAGTATAACCGTTGCTGAGTACAAGGAGGAGTTTACTAGACTTCTCACTATAGTGCCAGATGAGCCACCCATTAAGGAGAAGCAGATATTGCTATTTGTAGAAGGATTATCCTGGAGGATCCATCAGCACCTCAACGACAATCCATCATTGAGTACCTACACTGATGTACTCAATGTTGCTTCGTTACACTGTCAAGATCACAACTTCCATCTGCAGGGGAGAAAATGAGCAGGGAAGTCCAGCCAGTAGGGCAGGATAGAGGCAATAGTACTGGTGTGGCACCAGCAGCCCAGGGGCAGACCCGTCACAGTGAGCAGAGTTCCCATCAATGGAACCATGCCAAGAGGTTCCAATCAAGTGACTCCAGACAGGGATTTGGGGGATTTTCGCAGGGCCAACTAGTCCATTATAATCAGTATGGCCAACAGGGCCAACACCGTCAGCAGCAAGGATAGAAGCAGGGCCATCAGGGCCAACAACGTTTCCGTTAGGGTTAATGGCGGGGTGGTAACAGCCAACAGGGTCATGGTCAGCAAGGGCAAAGTGGAGGTAACATCACGGGAAGATGTTTCAGATGTGGCAAGAATGGCCACAGGCACCAGGATTACCCAGAAGGTGATAGGGCCCCATAGCAGCAGGGTGCCTGTAATGAGCCGAAGAGGCCACTCTTTCCAGTCGTCGTCCCAGCGCTAGCTTAGGTGCCAGCCCTACCCACCATCCCTGGATCTCCGGTTCAGTAGGGGTAATTGCAGTACGGATGTGTCTATAACGTCCACCAGGAAGGAGCACCTCAGGCACCACCCGCAATTGAGGGTATGTTTCCTATCCATGGCACTATGGGTCGGGTTTTATGTTTCCTATCCATGGCACTATGGGTCGGGTTTTATTTGATACTGGGGCGTCGCACTATTTTATAGATACTCATTTTGCACAGGCCTTAGGGTTATTAGACACGGCCTAGAACACTGTGACATGCGTAGACTCACCATTGGGAAATGGATCTTTGATTTCTTTATATGTCAGGGTGTAGGGGTAGAGATTGGTAGCTTGATTTTACTGATAGAGATGCTAGTTTTAGAGATGCGTGAGCACGATGTTATTATTGGCATGGATTGGCTCGCTGCATACAAAGCCAAGATAGATTGGTTCGGTGGGAGTATTATCTTTGCCATTCCGGGGCAGGAGATGTTTTTGGTGGCGATGCCTCTCCCAGAGGTAGGATCTTCCACCCGTTTGTATTATATAGAGGAGGCTACCTCTAAGGAGATTGTAATTCCCTTAGATTCGATTCCAGTCGTTGGTGAGTATTCCGATGTATTTCAGGAGATACTAGGCCTACCCCCAGTCGAGAGATAGATTTCATCATAGACTTGATGTCGAGCACTCGACCGATAGCACGTGCACCATACCGTATGGCTTCAGCAGACATAAGGGAGTTACGGGATCAGATAGAGTAGTTGTTAGGTCAGGGCTTCATTCGTAGTAGCACTTACCCTTGGGGGCGCTCCAGTGTTGTTTATGAAAAAGAGACATGGTTCCCAAAGGTTATGCGTGGATTACCGGGAGATTAACAAGGTCATGATATGGAACAAAGATTCATTACCTCGAATCGATGACCTATTCAACCAGCTAAGGGAAGAAACCTTGTTTTTGAAGATAGATTTGAGATTGGGATACCATCAGCTACGGATTAGGGAGCAGGATGTGTCGAAGACTGCTTTCTTGACGAGATATGGGTCCTATGAGTTTAGAGTCATGCCATTTGGGCTGAAAAATTCTCCAGCCATATTCATGGACTTGATGAATCAAGTGTTTAGAGAGTTCTTGGATCAGTTTGTCATCGTTTTCATAGATGACATCTGTGGCACCCGCTTAATTAAATACCGGGTGATCAATCCTTTATTAAATTATAATCAAGGTGAACGGTCGGTTCATTGTTAGCATCACTATCGTAAAAATAAGTTTTCCAACTTAAACACCCTAAATAATTAAGCTAAGTGTCAAAACCATTTTAGAAATTACTTTCCAAATTTTATTTTATAAAACAACATTTAAAACTGTACATAATTCATAGTTAAAGAATCACACAACAACTATCCTCGAACATAGAATCCAAATAATTGAACATTCAACTAATTCATTCTAACATTAAAACTTAAAGGAAAACATCGTGACGGTAATAAATCCTAAAGTGTAAATATTGGAGATAAATGAATCACAATATCCAATAAAACAACTGAATGATGGAAAAGGGCGACACATGCCCAACTGGATAAGATAAATGCTAGGAGTGGAATCAAGAAATGAGGTCGTCTATGCAAGAGGCCTGCAACCCCCACCTAAGCTGCAGCGCGTTCCTTCCAAAGGATCCTATGTAAGATGCCCCTGTGGCTGGGCACCTGTAATATTTACATATATACAAGAGAGAAAAGAAAATGGAAACGGGTTAGAGCCTGATTGTAAAAACAGTTTAAAATTAGTTTAGCAAGTATTTAAAATGTTTACTGGCTAAAGCAACAACATATTAGTGCGGCACTCCCTTGAGAAATTCTCACCTCTCTTCTAATGTGCACACCTATCACACTAACCTTCCCAACGGTTTAACTCATCTTATCTTAGGTTGCTCGTAATATTTAAACTGACAAATTCAATTGTTTAAGAGGTTAATTTAATTTAACAACAAAGTTCTCATTTAAACCTTATTTACTAATAAAGTTTCTCATTAACATATTATACTTTTCAAACACTTATTCCCAACTTGAAATTATTATTCGTTTCTTACTTACCATAGACACAGTAGGTAGTTCTCAAATTCCATAATTAAATATATATATTAAATACTCATATAATATATATATATATATTCTAACAGCACCCCACATAATAATTATGGTGCGGGCATACTCTGCTATCCAGTCCCCGTATCACTCGTACTAAGTGAAATACAAGTTCGGAATCACTCTTGAACTGTATTGGCACAAAACACATACAATATTGAGGTGAAGCATAGTTCCAAGTCTCTAAGAGGTCAGCACATGCCCTCACGTCTCATAGGACCGTCTGACTATCGATCTGATAGCCTATACCAAAGGATTTATATCTTCTAGGGTATGATTCAATATCCCCCATAAAGGCCCCATCAAGATAAGACTGTCCCCGCGGGGTAACCACGGGGATAGCAAGTAGCGCGGTCATGCTTTTTTTTACACGTATATAGTATATGCATAAACACAGTCATATAAATATACTACTATTACCATATCAATTTAGGCACATTCTCAAGACCCATAATTTATGATATTTATCCTCATTTATCATTATTTTGATATCACGTATAACGGTCCGTCTCTTATTTTAATTTGTGGGATTATTCCAACTCACTACGTAACACTCGTGGATTCTTACCTTCCCAAGGTGAAATTTCAGTAGGTAGTTAATCATTTTTACAACGTAACTTCTTTACGAGTATCACCCTTTTAACACGTATTTCCATTTCCCTTAAATGTAAAACACCCCCGTGAAATGTTAATTTCGTCTTTCGTCAACGGTTCCATATATTTCTAAAGTCCTACCGGTCTTATATATATCCCAAAATATTCTAACATTAATATCCAAGAATGTCTAATCATTTAAGTTGCAATGAACTATTTAAAAAGGAATATGATTTTTACTGGAGGGTTCGATCGATCAATGGCAGGTGTTTGATCGATCGAACCATCGATCGATCGATGCTCTATGGTCGATCGATCGATCAAGCAGGTATGGCGAATACTACAAATTACCAGTTATAGGATTATCATCCAACATCATCCATATCCAAGTTTTTAACTCCCAAACTACCAGAAATTTATACTACCAGCATTATAAACCCAAACGAACAATAATTTACGTAAGGCATGCGAGATTTCATCAAGAATCATGGATTAAAAGGGCCAAAATCTATACAATTCTCATGAACCCTAAAAATTTATTTAACTTAATTCTTCTCATTCTTTTTCCGGAATTTCTACTTCTAATCCAACCTAAATTCGTGGTTCAACCTCTAGATGTGAGGGGGATTTCCAGAATAATGTGTATATCTCTACAACATGCGATTTGTAATCTCCCACATGGGTTTTCTTTCATAAAAACTCATCCTGATCAACCCTAAACTAATATGAATGAAGCATTAACGAAATTAAGCAAGATAAATACTTGCCTGGGAATTTTTTGTTTCCGATTTGTGGCTGAAATCAGTGTGGTTGTGATCCTTGTGGTGTGATCTAGCGTCTGGCGGTGACGGCGATGCAAATAGAGGAGTTCTTGGCCTAGAACTCTTTGGCAAGCTCTCTCTTTCATTCTCCAATGGCCATCTCTTGTTTTTGGTTGTGTTAACCCTAGAAGACAACCCTAAGCATCTGATATAACCTTAAAATTTCCGGGGGTTTTCAGGCCTAAAAATGTAAAATGTCCAAAACGCCCTAACGGGGTGTAAATTAGGCCTAAAAATACCTCGAGACCCAAACTAAACCCTCGGGTACATTATTTTGACTATCTCTACCCTTCCGGACACTTTGGAGCACTCGAAATGACCATATGGGTGACTTAGACTTTATTCACTTTTATTAATCAACATTTAGTCCTAACACGACACGGGCGCGTCCCGACTTAAATTTCTAAAATTGTCATTTTATTCACTCGTGACATTTAATAGAACCAATATTATATATTACATTGATCATTAGTAATATTCAACAAGTTTCTAATGATTCCTAACTCTCGTCACGTTAGTACTTATAAAAATAATTAATTTCCAGATTTATATTAAATTAATAACTCACATTAAATTTACTAAATCCCCAAATTTAGAAAGCATAAAAATACGGTGTATTACAACATCCTGATATATTCACACACTGAGTATGAGCATGAAGAGAACTTAATGCAGGTTCTTTAGACTCTACGAGAGCATCAGCTGTTTGCTAAGCATGATAAGTGTAGATTCTGGTTTCGGGAGGTACAGTTTTTTAGGCATGTTGTGTCAGAATGGGGAATATTGGTTGACCCAAGAAAAGTGTCAATGGTGAGGGTGTGGGGACAGCCCACGACACCGATGGAAGTGCATAGTTTCTTGAGGTTAGCCGGGTACTACAGGATATTCATCCAAGTTTTTTCGAAGATAGAGGATCCGTTGACGAATCTGACTCGCAAGGGAATTCTATATGTTTGTGATGATGCTTGTCAATTGGATTTTGATGAGATGAAAGATAACTTGACTTCAGCGACAGTTTTTGTTTTGCCCAAGTCGGTAGTAGAGTATTTATTATACACTAAAGCCTCTTTACAGGGATACAGGGGAGTACTTCATCTAGAAGAGAAGGCTATAGATTTTACCTCCTTCAAGCTAAACCCTCACGAAAGGAATTACCCCACCCATGACCTAGAGCTAGCAGCGGTCATTTTCTCATTGAGAATTTGGAGACATTACTTATTGGGGGAGAATTTTCTCTTGTTCACATACTACAAGTCACTACAGTAATTTTTCACTAAGTGAGACATGAATATGCGTCAGCGCAGATGGTTGGAGTTTGTAAAAGACTACTAGTTCGAGATATAGTACCATCCGGGAAAGGCTAACGTGGTTACTGATGCGTTAAGCCGTAGACCGGTGGGTGATGTAGCAAACATCTGGAAAGTGAAGTGGAAAGAGTTGGGTAACCAGGACACGGTAGCCCGTTCCTTTGTATCGGTCATGATAGTCACACTAGAGATTATTACGAGGGTGATACAGGCACAGTCAGCGGATTCATTTTGTCAGGAACATAATTTTTTACTTTTAGCTGAGGGTGTTGAGTCATATTCAATAAGTTCTGATGGAGGTTTGAGGTTTAATGGGAGATTGTTGGTCCCAAAAGGAGAAGACTTACGTCATACAGTGATGACACAGTCTCACGGGTCCAAATTTGCGGTACATCCCGGAGGAGATAAGATGTACCAGGATATGAGACGACGGTACTGGTGAAGTGGGATGAAGAAGGGCATTGCTATGTTCGTGTCCAAGTGTTATACTTGCCAGATGGTAAAGGTAGACCACTAGAGACCGTCGAGGTTACTTCATCCGTTGGAGATACCTACGTGGAAGTGGGAGAGTATTTTCATGGACTTCATTATTGGGTTGCCTACATCACAGTAGGGTCACGACTCTATATGGGTTATAATGGATCGGTTGACTAAGGTGGCCCATTTTCTTCCAGTACGGACAAACTATACCACGGGCCAGTATACACAGTTGTTCATTGCCGAGGTTGTAAGGCTACATGGCGTGCCCCTGGATATTGTGTTTGATAGAGATAAGATTTTTATGTCGCACTTCTGGGAGAGCTTTCAGGAGGCCATGGGTACATAGTTAAGATTGAGCTCAGCCTATCACCCATAGACGAATGGACAAATAGAGCGTACCAATAAGATGTTGGAGGATATGCTACACATGTGTGCCCTTGATTTTGGAGGAGGATGGGATCCGTATCTTCCACTAGTGGAGTTTGCTTATAATAACTCCTATCAGTTCACGATCGACATGGCTCCATTTGAGGCATTATATGGCAGGCCTTATCGTTCTCTCGCTTATTGGCTAGAGGTGGGGGATAATAAATTGCTCGGACCAAAGGTGATTCAGGAAACTTCAGCTAGGATTGAGCTCAATAGGAGTCGCATTTGGGTGGTATATGACAGACAGAAGAGCTACGCTGATGCGAAGTAGTTTTTCCAAGAGTTTAACGTCGGGGACTAAGTATTATTGCGTGTATCTCCGATGAGAGGAGTAATGAGATTTGGAAAGAAATGGAAGTTGTCTCCGAGCTACATGGGACCATTTCCCATTATCGAGATGATTGGGCCGGTGGCATACAAATTGGGGTTGCCAAAGCATTTGCACCGCATTCACGATGTGTTCCACATCTCGTTGTTGAGACCATATCTTCGGGATGAAATGGCCCATACTCACATCGCGATAGAGGAGATTAACTTACATCCTAACAGCTCTTACGAGAACAGAACAGTGGTCATCCTAGATCATAGTAAGAGGAAATTGAGGTAGAAGGTAGTCCCACTTGTACAGGTCCAGTGAGAGCATCATAATGTGGAGGAATCCACTTGGGAGCATGAGGCAGATATGCGCAAAAAATATCCAGATTTATTTTTACCAAGTATGCCTTATTTTCCGAATATTGGGACGAAAATTCGTTATTAGGGGGAAGTATGTAATACCCCATATTTGTATGAGTTTTTAATTTTGGGGAT
The DNA here is from genome assembly GCA_949130495.1 of Sambucus nigra. NCBI lineage: Eukaryota > Viridiplantae > Streptophyta > Magnoliopsida > Dipsacales > Adoxaceae > Sambucus > Sambucus nigra. Next base: position 621,956,454 of record OX422217.1, read on the forward strand.
TTATTAAATTTAAATTAAGATATTAATTTAATATTAATTTAAAAATTATTTTAAATATTTAATAGTGTGATGGGAGTTAGTAATTATTCAGAATTTATTGAATATTACTTAGTGGGTAAAGTAATATGTATAATCGAATTTATTAAAATTATCATGAGTGTATAATTTGATAATTGTAGAAATTAAATTAGGATACGCCAGTGTCGTGTCGGGATTAAATTATTATTATTAAAAGTGAATAAATTGTAAGTCTCCTGTATAGTCATTTCGAGTGCGCCAAAGTGTCCGAAAGGGTCGAGATAGTCAAAAAAGTGTACCCGGGGGTTTAGTTTGGATCTCGGGGTGTTTTTAGGCCTAATTGACATCCAGAGAGGGCATTATAGACATTTTACATTTTTGGTCAATTAAACCCGCGAATTTCCCAAGGATATATCAACCTTTAGGAGTTGTATTCTAGGGTTATCAAACACAAAACCAAAGAACGGACATTAGAGAAGGAGTTGGAGATCTTTCCAAGCAACTCAAGGCCAAAGACTCACCCGTTTGCACCTCCAACACCACCAAAACGTAGATCGCGCGACGAGGAACGCAACCATACCGCTTTCATCCACAAATTAGAAACTCAAATTCTAGTCAAGTGTCTATCTTTATTTATTTTAGTTAATGTTTCAATCATGTTAGTCTAGGGTTGTCTAGAACATGCTGCATGGAAGAAATTAATATTTTTGAGACTTCAAATCATATGTTGTAGAGGAAGTAGACATATTCTGAACATCTAAATCACATGTAGAGGATAAGCCACGAATTTGTATGGATTTAGAAGCAAGTAATTTGGAAAAGAATTGGAAGAATGGAATTTAAAGAAAAATTAGGGTTCTTGAAGTTTATGTAAATTTTACCCCATTAAATCGTTATACTTGATGAATTCGGACATATTTTACGTAGAAAATCATGTCGTTAGGTATATAGTACTTGTAGAAATGTTGTTTGGAAGTTTGGATATCGTTAATGGAGATTTGGTTGAGGTTGGAGAGGTAAACCCGTAACTAGACAATGGAAGGTATCGTCATAACTGCTTGATCGATCGATCGATCAAGAACATCGATCGATCGATCGATGGTATCGATCGATCGACCCCCTTTCCTCGATCGATCGATCCCTCCTGGAAAAACTACGTATTTTTCTTCTTTATGTTTAATCCGGTTAAAATGCATAGGAACCCTTGATCATCATTTATAGAGAATAATGACTTATAAATAGGGCCGGTAGGGCCTATGTAGACCCCGTGATTGAAATTTAAGGTAGGATGAAATTATGGGCTAACGGGGTGTTATTCACACATACGAAATCATGCATGTGTCTAATAAGAGATCAAGACCCGTGAGTAAGTTAGACTAGAAGCTAAGTGAGAGTGCCTACTAAAATTATACTTAGGGAGATGGAATACTTCGAGAAATGAGAAGTATGTATGGAGTAACTTATATATGAGAATAAAAGTGACGAGTCTGTTATGCGCGATAATCGAGTAAAATGTGCTAAGAATGGATAATTATAATTATGGGTCATGGACGCACCTAATTTATAAATGTGAATATTTATATATATATGATTGTGTGATTGTGCATATATTATATATCTGTGTAAAAATATACCCGAGCTACTTGCTATCACAGGGATTTCCTCGTCGGGATAGTCTTATCTCGATTTGACCTTTATGGGGGATAACGATTTGTACCCTAGAAGATAGTATCCTTGATACAGGCTATTTGAGTGATAATCAGATAGTCCTAAGAGACGTGAGGGCATGTGCTGACCTCTTAGTGACTTAGAACTATTCTTCGCCTCCAATTGTATGTTTTTAATTAGGCTGGGTGTCACATAGAGGGAAGGAAATTTTGCAAATCAGGTAGGGAAAATATGAAAATGGAATGTGGGGGAAAGGTTTCAAAATCGAAACCATGCTAACTTCAAGACAATGTTGTTGAGATCACTGAGAGGGATGTTTTCAGGTGACTTTTGAAGTGGGGTCATTCTCCCTTTATATAGGGTCAAAGGGGTGCCTATTAGTATTGACCTTGACATGCCTATTGGCCGTCAACCCCAGACGTGCTATTGATAGGAAAGGAACTAGGTTTGTCATTCGGTAGTCTCATGCAAATTTTTTGAAAAACGGTCATAAAACGCAATATATAAGTTAGAATTGCACACGGGAT